>PVIJ01003507.1:0-102512 GCA_004024925.1 Scalopus aquaticus
AGTTCGACGCCCGGCCGGGGAGAATCCCACATGGTGCGGCAGACCTCTCCTGCCTCGCCCGCTGCTCCCCTCAGCAGTGTATTTCTGATCTGCCTGTTCTGCTCCCAACTCTGTCTCTGGTGAAGCCTCTCACCACTCCACACCTCTGGCCTGTACCCCAACTGTATGTATAAATAAATAAATCTTTAAAAAAAAAAAAAAAAAAAAAGAAAAACCAAAATAATGTAAAAAGTGAATTCTGACACTGTCTGTAATAGCCAACATGGTGTTCTTCAGGATATAGACACAATTCTAGAAAAGTAATCTCAAAAACATGTTGTGTAAAGGGCAGAGGTGACACCTTGGAAAATAAATTCTTTGTCTTCTAGACAGACCTGAAAAGGAGAAAGTCTGTTTCTACTACATTCTCTAAAATCCTTCAAGGCAGTCACAAAATCAATTGCGGTCATTTTCCCCCTTTTCCTCCAGCACTCAGTTGTATTTCAGGGAATAACAAATAATATATAGACATCAAACTGTGAACTAGAACAAGTGCCAAGCTCGCCCTGGTCCTGAGGACCCCACAGGAAATACCAACTAATCCACGCAGAAAGAAGGAGGCAAGAATCCAACATAACACTGCTGTATTTGTAAAGACTAAAAGAAGGGGAAGTTTTATTGGGAAATTTTCAATTTAGTTCCCAACGATCGGTGCATGATTTTGTTTTAATCAGCTGTCAGCTCCTTGCAGACGGGCGGCTGTAACCAGGGTGTCTGACTGTCTTCTCTGCTGCTGACCACGGTGCTATCATTTCAGCCAGATAAGGATGCTCACACAGATTTCCCGCTTTGGAATTGCCGTTTACACATCATCTTTCTGTAACGGGCATTTTTACTAATTAGGAACAACCTTGCATCAATTCACTTTGGTCTTAGAGCTATGATTAAAGAAACCAAATTGCTGTTTGTGGGAAGGGCTGTGCCAGTGGCAGATGGCCGCAGAACACATGGGCCCAGATGGCACCGGCACGGGCTCTCTGCTGCTCCAGACAGAACCTGGCCACCAGGAGGGGTCCCTGGGACATAAGAACGGGGACATCCTCGGCACAGGGGGACTGGGTGCTCAGTGGTCTTGCTGTCGCGAAGGAGCCAGCATCTCCAGCATCTTCTACGCCCAGGCAAGGAAATAGTCCTGAGGCCTGGCTCGTACTGAAGCCCCAGCTCCCAGTGCCCACTGGGAAGTGAGTCTGGTTACTCTTGTCCAAGCACAAGCACTTGAGATGAATGTAAAATTCATGCTGAGATGCTTGAGAGAAGCTTCTAGCAGAGAGGACGCAGAGAGGGAGGGAGCACCCTGCCTGGACCATCTAATTCTGTCCCTGGCTTCGTGTCCCCGACATCTCACCCTCCGTTCCTCATCCCTGAAATGGGAATGAAGAAGATTCCTAACTGGCTCTTCCCTTTGCGAGAGTCACATGAGGGTGTGCGTGCCAAGCCCAGGGCTGGGGAGTCGTCCCCAAATCACGGCAAGTCCAGAGGCTCACGGACTCGCTGGGCCTGTTTCTGCTACGCGACCCCTCACGCCTCTCCCCGGGTCTCCTCATCTACCGATGACAGAGTACACAGCCAATGGGCTGTGATCAATCGATCTCCAACCCAGTCAGGGGATCATAGGCAAGTTAATGTCGGTTTTTGATCCACAAAGTAAAGTAGTTGGAGGAGACGAATCCTAAAGGGGGCTCAGCACCTTGCACCCCGGCACTACACTTACTGGATTTCTCTTCCTCTCATCAGATGATGGTGGTGACAGTGACGAGAACGGGTATCTGGTGAGCATTTGTTGTTGCTGTTTTTTCAGATTTATCTATTTCTGCAGACAAGAGCTGGGGTGTAGGCCAGAAGAGGTGGGGGTGGTGGTGAGAGGTTTCCCCAGAGACAGAGTGGGGAGCAGAATAGTGTACTTCAGTAGATCTGCGTGTTCTGCTCCCCACTCTGTCTCTGGGGAATCCTCTCACCCCCCGCCCCGTCCCCACACCTCTGGCCTACACCCCAGTTCTTGTATGCATAAATAAATCTTTTAAAAAAATAAAAGAAAATTCAGAGAGCTAGAGGTCGAAAATGGCCCCACAAAAGATACCAGGTCCTAATCCCTGCAAACTGTAAATATATATATTTTTATTTATTTCTGCATACAAGAGCTGGGGTGCAGGCCAGAGGTGTGGGGGATGAGAGAATTCACCAGAGACAGAGTGGGGAGCAGAACAGGCAGATCTACTGGAGTACACTGTTGAGGGGAGCAGCGGGGAGACAGGAGAGGTCTGCTGCGCCATGTGGGAAGCTCCCCGGCTGGGGATCGAACTCATGCTGCAGTGGCTGTGGATAGCTTCACAGTGCTGAGACTAACCCCTGGAACCTGCAAACATTATCTGATATGGAAACAGGGACTTTGCAGAGGCAAACTAAGGACTTTGGGAAGGGGAGGCTGCCCAGATCGCCAACACGGGCTGCCGCAGGCAGAGGAGCCTGGGTGCACACGGCGTGGGGAGGCAGTGTGACCGCAGAGGCAGAGACTGCAGGGAAGCAGCCCCGGAGACAGGAGGAGACGCCCCCAACCCCAGCCTCTAGGAGGAGCACAGCCTGGCCACCTGATTTACCTGCCCAAAGATACGCATGATGGACACTGGACTTTCAGATGTAAGGGAATAAAGTCCTGTTGTTGTTGGTCGCTCCCGCTGTGGCAAAGCCGTCCAGCAGCCCAGGAGCCTCCTCCAGGGGTTGGTGATCTGTTCGCTGCAGCCAGGTTCAGAGCTGTGAGCACCTGGCGCCAAGGCCCTGGCGCTCCAGCATGGAGCTGGATGCCCCTTGTAACACACACAGCAAACCAGCAGAAATCAAGTGTAAACCAAGAAAAAGAGGCAGAAAACAGATGCTGGAATTCCGTCCATTGCAAGTCATATTCTAAAGGGCTGAATCAACTGAATTCGCTCTTTTTACTGCAAACATCTCCGCTGTAGCGGTAGCGCTGGATGAGTGCATTCTCCCACACACTTTACATGGAAATGAAGTCACACCTGCCTCAGCACCAAGAGGGTCTCCCTTCCGAGAGAAGATATGATTTGTAAAAGGGGAAAAGATGATGGGTCTCCCTGGTGGCACAAGGGGTTGAGTCTCAGCGCTACGAAGTTACCCACAGCCACGGCAGCACGAGTTCGATCCCCGGCCAGGGAGCTGACCCACAGGGCACAGCAGACCTCTCCTGCCTCGCCCACTGCTCCCCTCAGCAGTGGATTTCAGTAGATCCGCCTGTGCTGCTCCCCACTCTGTCTCTGGGGAATCCTCTTCCCCCACACTCCTGCACCTCTGGCCTACAGCCCAGTTCTTGTATGCATAAATAAAATAAATCTTTAAAAAATGGGGGGCGGGAGTGGGGGGAAGACGACATGTTTAGTTCATAGTGAAAGAGTTTCCTTTCACCCACTCTTGTCAGGCTCTTTGTCCACTCTTGCAAACCAGGGAAACAAGTTGCTTATCTTCTTAAAAGGTTTGTTTCCCTTCCCCTCTTCAACGGAGACTCTGTCCTCAGTTTTATTCCAAAGGAAAGCGATTAAGGACTAAGATCTTGATTTTTATTCCCTCACTACCTTCCTGAGTTCCCAAGCAATTCAACTCCCCAACAGGAAAAGTGGGAATGGAGTTTGGAAATTTAATCCTAACTTACAAACAAATTCACATTTTTCTAGGAGGGAACAGGAGGAAACCTTCAATTCAAATTCTTAACACTCATTAAGCCTTCTAATTTATCTCTGAGCCTCTTAGATTCCTAATTCACCCCTAGCTCACCCGTGTTATTCATCTCTCCCCTGCGCCCCCTTTTTGGCCATGGAAATGGATCCACAAAAAGTTTTGAGATAAGTGATCGTGAACACAGATGGTTTGAGAGGCCCTAAAATAAATCTGCTCGTGCCCCTGATATATGCGCACACGCAGTGAGCGTGGAAAAGACAGAGGGTAAAGCCCCCGGGTGGCCTGGGACTTCTCAATCTTGCTAGAGAAATCAACTGGAAAAGACAAATGTTTTCGCATCGCTGACAGCCTCAGCAGGTCGTGGCTCGGGGGGACGCTAAAGCACAGCCTTCTGAGACCAGGTCTCTCAAAGGAAGACGTCAAGCACTGAATCTATAGCATTTATATAAACAGCTGACTCTGTTTCCAGCTCAAAATGAACCCTTTTTATTTATAATGTGCTTTTCTTTGTAAGGGCTCAAAGGCTGTTTTTTTTTTTTTTTTTATTAAGCCATTACTTGGGCAGTTTCCTTCCACCCACGTAATGTGGTATTGACAGGTGACATACTCACTTTACAAAGAGACTAAAAGGTACAGAAATAATCCCAAAGGCTAGAAACCCACCAGGATATGGGCAGACAGACCTATCAGGCTCTCTTTCTCTCTCTCTCTTTCTCAGACGCACACACTCACTCACTCACACACCCCAAGAGATCAAGATACCACGCATGCTTTTTATCACAATCCAGTCTGTCTGTAATTTTTCTCCCCTACAATCAGCAGCAATTTACCTAAGATGCTCAGCTTTCATCAGAACAGTATAAATAATTTAAACCATCATAAAAAGTGTACATGATCCAACAGGACAGAGATTGAAAGGAGAATGTCTCCTGGATGGGACTGTTCTTTCACCCACTCCGGAATCTGGCGGGGTTTGGAGGCGCCCGAAGCCAAGCTCTTGCCCCCCTTATTCCCTGAGACAAAAAGCCTCCAAAGATGACCTTCCAGCTTTCGGGGCTGCGGGCTGGATCAGCCTCGGTGTCTTCAATTAGCAGTGGGGCCTTGCAGGCAGAGAGTGACCCCTCTTGATTTCAGTTTCTCCACCTGTACAGTGAAATAAGTGATTGTGTTGATTATGAGGGTTCTTGGGAGAATTTGGATGAGGCTGTACAATTCACATCCCTGAACTGAGCCGTGGGGGGCCACAATAGAGGCCGGCAGGGAAATCCAGGAGGCTCCTGGGGCTTAGGCTCTGGGAGGAAGGGAGAAGGCAGCTTGGGGCCAGTGTGGGTGTGGGTGGGCAGGAGAGGCTGGGGAGCAGCGACCAAGTTAGAGGTGTTCCTCTCCATCCCCGAAATGTGCTGGATTGGCCTGGCCCTGCCCTTTGGGGTGATGGGCAGTTCTAGGGGGGAGCAGCTGCTGGGGGGGGGACAGCCTGACCTCGATGTCCCTCTCCTTCTGAATTCCCTAAGGACCCGGGGAATACAGCCGAGGTAAAAGGTTCTTGGAAAAGAGCAATGTTGGAGAAGAGGTTAAAGGGCACAGTGATTTTGGAGGATGGCAAGTGGAACTCAGGAGACCTGAAATTGAATGGCACTAACTCTAAGATGCCCGCGACTTCACGCACACACACACATACACACACGTGCATACACTCACATGCACACACACACATACACTCACCAGAAGGACACAAACAAGGGCCTGAGCTTTCATCTTCTCACCACACATTGTCATAACCACACAGAGAGCTGATGATGAGAAAATAGCCACACCTTTAAGAAGCAAAACTGTGATAAAATAAATCAGAGACAACAAATCGAATAACTTATCAGAGCAAGAAGAACGAATGGAATGAACACAGCACAAACTGCAAGGCAGCATTATAAATGTCTGCAAAGAGCTGGTCTATTGGAAACAATGAATGGAATGAACAATTTATTTCAACTCACTGGAGAAATAAGATTCAATAGGAAAACTCACCCAAAGAAGGAATTAGTAGCCTAAAGATTAGCCTTCCAGCAAAAGACACCAAGAAGTAACAGAGGAACAACATTTTAAAAATTAAATATATATGTATATTTATGTTCATGTGGATATATATACACAAGTAGAAATGGCATCATAGGTTATAATGCTGAGTCACTGAATTATGCAATGTAGAGATCTTGAAAATCAGCATTAATCATCTTTCTCCCAAAAGGAAAGAAAGAGTAAGTGGGGGAAAAGAATTAAAAGCAGAAAAAGACAAGAAAAATACGATATGCCTTATAAGGCAAATATTAGACATAGATACAAAAATTCTTAAGGACTTTTTAGCAATTGAATGCAACAACATGTAAAAAAGAATACATTATGTTCTAGCTGGGGTCCCACCCCCTCATTTCAAGGCTTACTTACCATTGGAAATCAGTCAATGTAATTCACAGCCTAAAATTAAAACTATATTAACATCTCAATAGATGCAGGAAATGCACTTGACAAAAATCTAAAACCCAACATCTAGTGGCACCTGAAACACACTGAAGAATGTTCATAGTCACATTACCTGTCATAGTCCCCTATGGAAATAACCCAAGTCTATCAATAATAAAACAGATGAAAAATACCTTGGTGTATTCAAGCAAAGAAATCTATAGAGCAGTTAAGATGAAGGAAGTGCCGCAATCCAGACTCACGCTTAAGACACAATGTAAAACAAGAAAAGTCAGATTTAAATACACTCAGCTTAATTATTAATGTAACATTTCCAAACAGGCAAAATTAAAGCATTTAGGGATGTCTGACCAGGTGAACAAACCATAAAGAATATAAAGAGGTGGGGCTTCCGTGGTGGTGCAGGGGTTCAAGTCTCAGCGCTATCAAGCTATTGCCAGTTGCTTGTGGACAAGTTCAATCCCCGGCCAGGGAGCTGACCCACATGGCACAGCAGACCTGTCCTGTTTCCCGCTGCTCCCCTCAGCAGTGTATTTCACCCCTGTACCTCTGGTCTACACTCCAGTTCTTGTATGCATAAATAAAAAAATTTTTAAAAACAAAAAAAAAGAAAAGAAGGAGTTGATGGCCTCAAAGATGCTTCCTTGTGGGTGGCGTTGGAAGGCTGTCCCTGGGAACCACATTAACTGGGGTCCTGGGGTTCAGGGACATTCTATTTCTTTGCCTGAGTGATAGTTATACAAGCAAAAGCTTTATAATATTCACTGAGGAGTACATCCATGTTTTATGCATTTTTCTGAATGGTGTCATATTTTGTAATACAAAGGTGCATAGGGGAGACATACTAGGCAAATATCAACTAAAACAATACGGATAGCAATTTCAACATTGAATAAGATAGCAATTCCTACGAAAAACTTCCTAAGAGTCTAAAGATAATCAAGAAAATACAATAATTACTAGTAAACCTCCCTTGCAACATAGCCTCAAGAGACAAAAGCAATTACTGATAAAACCACAGAGAGAAACAGATAAGTCAAAAAATGGAATAGATTTTATCATAGAGTCTCAGAAACAGAGACCAGAAACCAGACCAAGAAGTATTCTAGAATAGAGAAGGTGGAAACAACACAAGTAGTAAACGAGTTACTAAGCGCAGGTAGAATGTCCACCTGATAGCCAGTGGGGACACATGGAAATACAGGGACGCCCCAATACCTCACCATGTGCAAGTTCCCAGGGACACCTAGCTGGGTCCCCACATAGATCACTGCCTACTCGCCTTTATGCTCTTGAGTCTTAAATGACACTTTCTCTGAGACGTCCCCAGACCACTTTCCAAAAGTGTTCTTCATGCATTTGCTGGTGAGAAAGCCGGTGGCACCGGCCACAGAGGGCAGCGTGGCCACAGGTAGCAACATTCAATTTGGACACACCCCTGGGTCCTCCAAGTCCACTGCCAGGGATCTATCTTCACTGCAATTATTTGCACAGGTACAAAAGGACGTGTTGGCAGGGTGTTCGCTGCTGCACTGTTTAAGGGAACCCAAAGTGCCAGCCAAAGTGCTGTCAATAATGATGCAGGGGGGGCCTCCCTGCTGGCGCAGTGGTTAAGCGCTGTGCTGTGGAGCTGTCAGCAGCAGCAGCAGCGGTGATGCGAGTTCAACGCCCGGTCAGGGAGATTCCCACATGGCGCGGCAGGCCTCTCCTGCCTCGCCCGCTGCTCCCCTCAGCAGTGTATTTCAGTGGATCGGCCTGTTCTGCTCCCCACTCTGTCTCTGGGGAACCCTCTCGCCGCCCCATGCCTCTGGCCAGGACCCCGGTTTGTATGCATAAATAAATAAATCTTTAAAAAACAATAATGACACAGGGTCGCCTCCCTGCTGGCCTGGGGGTTAAGTCTCAGCGCTGTCCCTGAGACGGCCTGAGTTCAATTCCAGACAGGGAGCTTCCCACATGGCGCAGCAGACAGACCTCTCCTGTCTCCCTGCTGCTCCCCTCAGCAGTGGATTTCAGTAGATCTGCCTGTTCTGCTCCCCACTCTGTCTCTGGGGAATCCGCTCACCACCCCACACCTCTGGCCTGCACCCCAGTTCCTGTATGCATAAATAAATAAATCTTCAAAAAAAAAGATCAACAATCTACCAAAGGGGTGACCTAAGCCCTCCCCTCCACACGCCGCTCTGAAAAGGTGACAGAGATTTTCCTCCCTTGGCAGGTGAGGCCTCGGTCCCCTCCCTGATGTTGGGCAGGCCTGTGACTGCAGCCTAAGCACAGCCCCTGACTTCTGAGGCTGCTAGGTCTTAAGAGACTGGCTTCAGCCTGGCCCTCTGGAGGTGCCAGCTCTGAGAGGCTGGTCACCCCGCTGTCGGTGAACCCCAAGGGCCCGTGTTCTAGCCAGGTGCCCCTGGAGGTGCCCCAGCCTTACCCCACGCAATGCCACTTGCCGAGCCCTGCGCTAGAGCGGCCTTGATGAGCTGAGGGCAGCCCAGGGGCAGGGTTAACACAGGACCAGCTGCTGTCTCAGCCATTAAATGTGGGTGACTGCTGAAGAGCACGGGTTCGGGCGGGAAGCACGTGCGGCTGCCATAAGCCCAGAGCACCGGTGTTGTTTGGGGCTGAGTGACAGGCAGGCGAGGGCAGGGCACGGGGAGGCGGCTGGGGAGGCGGGAGGGCCTTGGGGGGGCGGGGAGAAGAGCAGCCCAGCGGACGCCAGTGGGTGCTGGAGGAAGGGCCCCTGCGCCCCGAGGCATCCCCCTCAGGAAAGGCACGCGGAGCTCACGGCTGGAGCAAAGAAAGAATCACTCGGCTGCTTCTCACTGTCGCGGAAAACGGCGTCGCGCCTGAACTCACAAGCGGGGCCGCAAGCGCGCCAAGAAGAGGCCAGCGACTACCTGCGAACCCCTCGATCCCAGAGAGGGTTGAGGATTTCATACAAGAAACCCCAAATAGAAGCGAGGGGGTCTGGAAGAGATTCGCGGCTCTGTCTTCGGCGCGGAGCCCGGGCAGGCGCCTCCCGCTGGCGCGGAAACGGCGTGAAGGGCCCAGGCGCGCCCCATGAGCCGGAAACGAGCCGGGAGGGGCCTCGCGGCCCTCCAGTTTTCCAGTAGAAAAGGAAGAAGATTCAGAGGAAAAGGAGAAAAAGCAGCGGAGCGCAGGAGGCCCCTGGGCCAGGCCTGGGACTCTCCTCCTGGGGGCCTGAATCCCCGAGGTGCGCCGCCCCCGCCCGTCTCCGCGCCTCGGGCTTCCCGTTGCGGGCGCCGCTGCTCGGACAACCTCACCCGTAACGCGCAGGCCGCGGGCGAGGAGCCGCTCTCAAAGGACTGTGTCCCGGAGAACCACACTTGGGGGGCGCATCCGCATCCAGGCTGGACCCTGTGACGCGTGGGCCGCGGCTTGGTCCGAGGAGGTGGGATGGGCGGCGTCTGAGCCCTCTGTGGTCCGCTCACATGTTAGCACATGTTTTTGTCACCAGTATCAGGGGGCCGCTCACGTGTTAATACGTGTTCATCTAGTCTCCAGTTTTTCACGCCAGGGTAGATTGATTTGGAACTATCAGGAGCTATTTCTTTGATCGTCCTCAGTCTAGAAGCTTTGCACATTGTTTTGGTGAAAGTGTGAGGTGTTTTAGGAGGAATATGACAGTTTTTTTTTAATATCCAGTAGTTCAGGAGTTGTGTGTGTTTTATTGAATGCTTCTACCATTCATGCGGTGGCACAGAAAATGGCCGGCCCCAAGGGCTGGTAAATTTATTTTTTTTTTAAGATTTATTTTTTATTTATACATACAAGTTGGGGTACAGGCCAGAGGCGTGGGGCGGCGAGAGGGTTCACCAGAGACAGAGTGGGGAGCAGAACAGGCAGATCAGAAACACACTGCTGAGGGGAGCAGCGGGCGAGGCAGGAGAGGTCTGCTGCGCCATGTGGGATTCTCCCCGGCCGGGCGTCGAACTCGCGTCGCTGCTGCTGACAGCTCCACAGCGCACGCAGCGCTTATGCGCTGCGCCACGGGGGAGGCCCAAGGGCTGGTAAATTGAAAGGGCACCGGCACACAGAGTGTTAGGAGAAGGGATGAACGTCCTTCTCCTACCGGAGGTTCAGACACTGTTCCAGAGGGGGATGTGGCAGATGTTAATTTGCAAAATGACCAGGCACTCGGCCCAGAGGCCCTCTCTGAGCTGACGTCCTTCCCTCAGTGCTGGGGTCTGTATTGCTCTGGCTGAAGTTCAGGTGGGCTTGTGTGTAAGGCGGACACGACAGTGTCCCCTCGGCGCGCAGGTGTCAGAGGCGGTGCAGGCTCATCAGGTCCGCTCGATACCTGCTCCAGAACCGTGGGAGATAGGATCACAGAGACTACCAAGTCACTTGTTTTGGGGCGACTTGCTTATGTAGCGACAGATAACAGGTACGACTGGACTGGCAGACGTAAGCAGAGAGGACTCATCCAACAAATATATTGAGCATTTCCTCTGAGCGGGGGATGTGAAGGGACTCGGCCCTCTGTCCTCTTGGGGACTTCACTGTGGTGGGGGACACAGAGTGGAAACAGGGCCAGAGTAGCCGCAAGTCAGGTGATAACAGACGCTAAGGAGAAATGCAAAGGGAAGACACGGGAGCGTGAAGGCAGGCAAACTGCGGTTTTAAATAGGGCGGACAAGGAAGGCCTTACGGAGGTGACATTTGAGTAAAGACCTAGAGCAAAGCAGGGAGTGAATGGTCCACACGGTTCTCTGCGGGAGAAGGGTGCCTGGGAGATACGGGGTTCCTAGGAGCCTGGGCCCCGGCAGGGGAGATGTGATGAGGAGGGCCAGGGCCAGCCGGCGTGGTGGTTGGAATAAAGGGAGCCTGTGGGCTGTGCGGTCAGGGGGCGGGGGAGGGGTGTGCCGCCGCTGGGCTGCTGTCAGGATTTCTTTTATTCCGGGGCACTGAGATGCCACTGACGTGAATTTGTTAAGGATTGACAGGGATGACTCCGAAGGTTACGCCTCAGTGGCCGGGAAGGCTGAAGCTGCCTTTCCCTGGGATGGAGACCTAGAGGAGCGGTCTTGGGGTGCAGCCTAAGGAGCTTAATTTGGATGTTCATTCTGAGGGCCTCTCAGACATCCGGGGTGTCTGGTGTTTGTAGCACAGGAGAGTGGTCTGGGCTGGACGTAGGAATTTGGGGGTCAGCAGTGAAGGGCTGACCCTGAAATCCATGAGACTGAAGTTATTTGACCATTTCAAATGGGGGTGGGTCCTGAGCTGACCCCAAGGCCAAAGTCCCTCCCAGGATGCTATGTAGCCTTTCCTTGTCTCCTTGGAGTCTAAACTCGGACCTTTCTGGAAGACTGCTGGATAGGACAGAACAGCTAGGGGAGCGGACGCTGAAACCCAGGCATTCACATGCCAGTTCTGCTCCAATCTCCTTCATACAGTTGTGGAGGATTTAAAAAAAAAGTATTTATTAATGCATACAAGAGCTGGGGTGCAGACCAGAGGTTTAGTGGGTCAGAGGATTCCCCAGAGACAGAGTGGGGAGCAGAACAGGCAGATCCACTGAAATCCACTGCTGAGGGGAGCAGCAGGCGAGGCAGGAGATGTCTGCTGAGCCATGTGGGTCAGCTCCCTGGCTGGGAACCGAACTCGTGCTGTAGTGGGTGGCGATAGCTTCACAGTGCTGAGACTCAACCCCTTGTGCCATCAGGGAGGCCCCAGCTGTGGAGGATTAAACGAATCAGTACAGGATAAAGTGGCTGGGACACAGAATACAGCTACAAAATGGATGTCAGTCATCACCCGGAGTGGCGGCTTCCAGACCAACATTAGCTGTTACGTACGTCCAGCCCGTGGGCCGCTGTGGGTGTTGCCTTCAATCCAAACGGGGTGCATGGCCAGACGACGCCTATTTATGTCCCCTAAGGCCCCCCAACGAAAACATCATGAGATTCACTTTCTGTATCAAACCCCAAAGTTACAAAATGTGAATAGGACAAGGTATTCCAATGATTTTTTCCAAAAGATATTTTATCAGTTCCTTTGAAAACCCCACACAATAGTGAGTCATAAATGAGCAAGAAATTATTTCAATCGTCCCTCTCTCCAGGATCATCTCTCTTCTGCCCTTCCTATCTGACCATCTTGCTGTAACCAGACCTATAGTGAAAATATTTGGGAATTTACTTTTATATCCATGATGCCCAGATTGAAGACATTCACGAGTGCCTATAGAACAGCGACCTGGAGTCTCTAAAGATAGCAACCACAAACATCTTCCGCCCAGAGATAGTGCAGGCAGGAAATAAGCCCAGCCCAGTGGTAGGTCCTTGAAACCTCTGAATATCAATATTCAAGAGGAGGGATGACTGGGGCGTGCAAAAAATAGGACAGAATCTGTGCGTCAGGAGTTTGTAGTCTGGGTGGAGCCAAAAACAATATACTTCCATGAAGAGAATAAACAAAATTAGGCAGAGGAGCCAGTAAACATTGTAATTTTCAAGGTGTGTTCATATACAAGCTTAATAAAAAGGAAATAGTTACAAGATTATCTGTATGGTAGGATGATGGGTGATTTCCTCTCTGTTGTCTAAAAAGGCTTGCAATGATGATTTTTTTTTTTTTTTTGGAAAAACATATAGTTGAAATGTGCTTCAGCAGCAGATACGGGGGCTGAGGGCGGAGTCTGGGCACCAGCTTGTCCACTCACTGGTCAGGTGACCCTGGGCAAGCTATCTACTTCTGGCCACTCTCCTCCACCCCATTCTGAAACTGTTTTGAAAAAATCAAGATCATATTTTCATCTTAGAGGATGACAGCGCATCTGTAAAGGCCTTTGTTTGATGCTGGCTTGCAGTACCTGCTATAGCTATTACAGGAGCTGGCAGATGTGGTTTTGCAAAGTGCAATGCCCAAGAAAATATTGATGGAACGGGTTGGACTTGAGTAAGAATTTTAAAGGTCAGGGAAAAGACACTGGAGGTCGGGGAGCTGTGTGCGAAGAGCTGAGACTGAACACGACCAAGACGAACCTCTCCATGAACCAAACGCAGCAGCAGGGACAACAGAGGCACGAAAGCTTTCTTGTAAAAACAGCAGCTCCTAATTGGCTCCAGAAGAGAGAATTCGCCCTGTGCATACTCAAGGCTGCTTTTTGAACCCACCCGTTTTCCACAAAAAGAAGAGACTCAAAGAAGATTCCTTCTGAATGTGTATCACCATTTATTGTAGCAATAAATTGCATTTTATTGAACAGAGGGCATTGTCTGTGGAGGGGGGAAAAAAGGAAAAGAAAAAGAAAGCATGTTTCTGTAGACTTAATTTCTTCAAAACACTTTATGGTTTCAAATCCTTTTTTACCCCAAAGGAAATTCAGGAATTCAAGTATGCTAAGTAGCAGTAATACAAAATGTCGTATGTTTATGGGCACGTGGGTAGGTGTGTGTGTGTTTCAACCAGCAGACGTGCGTCCACACTTCTTGCACTCTTTTCTTGCTTTGGTAAGGCCAAGCCCGAAGGACACATCATACAAATCAGCCCTGCCTCAAACTCACAGACTCAAGACGTGAGGAATTCATTTACCCTCATAGGGTCGCTGTAAGATTTCCAAGGTCACATAGCATTAAAAAAACCAACCCCTGCCCTCCCCCAAACCACAAGTCACCTAAGTCCTGATATACTTAGACACTTCCTTTGCTGCCGCTGTTTTCGACTCCTAATAGAGGGACTATTAACAAGGACCTGAGCAATAGGATTCTCTTCATTTTGTTTAGAATAAAAAAATTTTTAAGGGACATTTCAAAAGAAAAAAAACTGAAATTCAAATTCTGAAAATATCTTTGCCTTTTTTATTAATCATGTCATCTAACACCAATTAAAAAAACAAATATGTGAATATGATATAAAAATACGATCCCAGGATTAACACTTTGTTGCAGGCACAGTTATCTCACAGAATATATGTTTGGAGGGCCAGGGGAAGGAGTTTATTTTTGTTTTCGCTTCTCTTAAAAAAATCCACAGCAGTGCAAGTCGGGTCGGTGGGTGGGGAGGAGTGGGGGGGAGATTCTTTAGCAGCAAAATGTCCAGGGTTCTCTAATCACAATCAAATCAACGGATATTGGATTGAGGGGGGAAGATGAAGGGGTTGCTGCCCAGACCCAATCGTCATCGATCACTAAAAGACCTCCATCGCCAAAGCCCCACATGGTGACACAGGAAGGACGTGCTTTATTACACAAGCAACCAGTAAGTGTGTCTGTCCGCTCTGGACCACGTCTGTCACTTAAATATATGTACAGGAATCGGGCTCCTCGTCTCCTCCGTGTCCGCGCAGACCCCCCGCCCCCCGTTTGGTCGCTCTGGGTGGGCTCTCGGGGTGTTCCGCCACATTTGGCCTCTGACGTTTGAAGATTTTTCTTTCCGTGTTCACCACCGAGGCTGCCCTGCCGGCCAGGGCCGCTCTGAGCTGGGGCAGGCGGCGGGTCAGTGGTCGCCGCTCTGCTTCTCTCGCATCCAGGCGTGAATCTGCTCTTTCAGTTCTGGCACTGAGGAAAGAAAAGGGACGGATTAATGCCCCAGAGGGGAGGGCCCTTCCCGACGCTTGTCGGTGGAGTCCCCTCTGGCTGGAGACTGAAGCAGCCACAGGACACGAAAAGGAAGGATTAGTCTCGGAGTGAAAAAGAGCAAAGGGGGCCTCCCTGGTGGCGCAGGGGGTTAAATCTCAGCACTATGAAGCTAATGGCAGCCACTGCAGCACGAGTTCAATCCCTAGCCAGGGAGCTTCCCATACGGCGCAGCAGACCTCTCCTGTCTCCCCGCTGCTCCCCTCAGCAGTGGATTTCAGTGGATCCACCTGTTTTGATCCCCACTGTCCCTGGTGAATCCTCTCACTGCACCCCCCCCGACACCTCTGGCCTACACCCCAGCTCTCGTATGCATAAGAAAACAAATCTTTAAAAAACCCAACAAACTACTAGTTTAAAAAAAAAGGAAAAAGAGCAAAGGATGTTTGTGTCTTGCCCCACCCGTGTCGCGAGCTGTGTGGTTTCTGGATCTGATGAGTCTCTCCGCGTCGGTGCATCTGTGACCTGTGACCTACGACCTGGGCCTGGGCCCGGGCCGGGCCCCTACCTGGCTCCAGCATGCTCTCCGTCAGCGTCTGCCGGTTGAAGGGGTCAGTGGGGGAGTTCAGCAGGTGCCGCAGAATGATGGAGCGGTCCATGACAGTGCCGGAGGGCAGCCGGACGGGGTCGGTCATCAGCGTGTCCATCAGAGGGTCTAAGGGGACAAAGCACAAACAACTCAACCTCGGAGCCTGAGGCTGGGCGAGGCGAGCCCTGGGACCAGCAACCAGCATTTCCTCAGCATGGCCATGAAGCGGCGCCTGCTGGGTCCCTGTGTTTAGAAGGAAATCAGCATGAGAAGACCCAGACGCTGCCTTTGGTCGGGCAAGGTGCCCTTTTGTCAGCTACCTGAGGGGTAAAAATAGGGGGAAAAGACGAGGCCAGTGGACCTGAGGGCGCCTGGGCTCGGCGGTAGAGACGGGAGACTACACCTTTCCTCTGTCACGTCTCAGGATTCTGTGAGACCCGCATCCCTGCGTGCACAGGCCAGACGGACCTCAGAATCTTTGGGGCTGTTACATGGTTTGAAATCAGGCTAAGGACTTATGTTCTCTTTTCATTCACGATATGAAGCAAACGTAATTCCAGACAAAGCGTCTCAGAGAGCAACTCCAGCCCACCATGAGAAAACTAAAATTACAGAATGGCCTCGTCTAACTCGGTGTGTCCTGAGAGGTGTGTCGAGAGGGCTCGGCTGGGGGGCAGCCACTCACCTCTGAACTCGTCGGGGGCGTCGCTGTAGTCGATCTCCGCACGTGCATTCTTGGCCACGATCTCCTCCACTTTCTCGGCGAGGAGCTTAAACTTCTCTATTGCTATTGTGGACTTGATCCCCGCCTTCCGCATCTTCGAGATAACTTCTTCAAACAACTCTTTGCTGTAAGATCTCTGCAAATGAGGAGAGACCATGTGAGAGGCAAATATATCCTAAGCAGAATAAAATGAGCCGCAGAGAGTACCCAAAGTTTCTTTAAAAAGGCCCAGAATTATGTCCCCCACACACGCGTGAACATGGCCACAAATATATAACGACTGGAATAATCTACACCGAACTGTACACGGTTGGGGATGGCTTCAGGATTGAGGCAAGTGAGGGTCATTCCAAAGTTTTAAAGCAGACATGCATTTCTGTTAAAATTTAAATTTTGAAAAGAGAAGATTTTTTTGGCTCCCCGAGCAGCACGTGGCAGCAGGCAGACAAGAGCCTCCGACAGGGGCAGATCGGGAGCCAGGGAGACGGTGGCCGGGCTGGCGTGTGCGAAATCCTGGGCAGGCTCCGCTCACGGGCACGCAAGGAGCCAGGTGCGGCCGACTCTGAAGGAAGCCCGCCGCCTGCAGGGTCGCGCTGAAGCCACATCTGGAAAGCCCAAGCTAATCACTGGGGACGCGCAGGGCAGCAGGGCCTGACCACCTTTCCTAGCCAGGATCCTGCCCGAGACAGGACGTGCTCCACGGTCAAGGGCGGCTGATGGGGACGACGCCCACGCTGACATCGAGACCCCCGATGGCCAAGCGCCCGGCTGTTCTGTGTGGGGTTGACTGGAAAGTACAACAGTCGGACTCGGAAGGCCGCTGGTGCTCAGCGCCGGCAGGTCTGCAAATCCGAAGATGCTGGGACCCCTGGCTCGAGAGGTGACTAAATGATTCCAGACGCACTGGGGGATGCCCCTCCACGGGGTCCTGTTATAAAAGTCAACAGGCCAGAGAACCCCGAGTGTGAACTGGGAACACTCAGCTTCAAGGTGCGGACGGCGATTCTGGAGAAGCTCCCGGGGCCGGGCCGGGCTGAGGTCGAGCGAGCTGGGGGCATGAGCCACGAAGTGCGAGAGTCTGTTTGAAATTCGGACTTTCAGTGGTGACAAATAAAAAGCCTTTTATTGATGATGTTTAAAGTGAACCAGAGAAGGACATCGGTCTACTGCAGTTCCGGCCAGGCGGGCGCTGTGGCCCGCAGGGCGTGGAAGGCGTCTCCCTGCCAGGGGCAGACTCGCGGAAAACGGCCCGCTGGGGCTCACAGCCGAGGGCGCGTTCTCTCACCCACCGTCCATCTTTCTCTCAGCTCTCAGCTTAACCTCCTCAAACACAGGAGCCTTCTAGCATGGGAGGGACAGGGAAGGGGCAAGTGCCCAGCACGGCCCGGACGAACCTGGGCTTAAACTCTGGCCTTCCCACCCGCCAGACCTGCCCTGTGGCCTTAGCCAATCCCCAGCCGTCCTGAGGCCCTGCTTCCTCGGGTGTGGCATGGGGGCGGTGCACCCACCTCACAGGTGTCTACTGCCAAAGCCCACAGCCACACCGAGGTATCAAAGCCCACCCGCTGGCCCCGACCGCAACAGCACTGGCCACCTGTCAACTTCGTGACAGTGACGCCAAGAGCGGGCGGGAAGGGCGAAACCTGAGCTGTGAGTGACAGGGCCGCTGCCTGCGACGCACCTTCTCCAGCCAGCCCCCCCGCCCCGCCCCCTGCATCTGCACTTGTGTTCCCTCTCGGGGCTGCTGGATTCTTCTTCCTTTTTTCCTTTTTTTAACTACGCTTCTAAATAAGTGCACACGCTCACTTACTCTCTCCACACACACCCACACCCTGCTGAAATCCGTGCAACGAAAGAGAAAAGAAAAGCCCCAGTGCGGGTGGGGCGTCGGGGCCCAGCGTCACCCCAAAGCCTCCGTCTGCAGCCCACAAGGGCTCTGGGGCCCTTACTGACAGTGTTTGGAAGTCAAATCCCTACATTAATCAGACAAATCCTTTACTTGGTGCCACTTCTGGGTGTCAGCTAAGCCACAGTGCCCGCCCTCCAGAAAGGGGCACCGGGGCCAAACTGTCAAAAGGCCACAGTGAGACGTGGCAGGGCGGCTGCTGAGCTGGGTGGGTGCCGTGCAGACACCCCGAGATGATTTCACCTCCAACTTCTCTTTGTAACACATAGCTGTTTTTAGCCCACTTGCTATCCTCATAAAACACCACCCGCTCTAGTTCTCGAAAGAGGAGGCGTTTTTAACCGACTCATGCCTGCTTAGAAGGCAGCTTCCGAGGTGGTCCAGTGCCGCATCGGCAGGAAGGCGCTCCTGATGAGGGGGCAAGGCATTTGGCCTCGGGGCAGAGGCCTCAATGAATCCTCTGGACACCGCGAGTCACTGAGCGGCTGTCCCAAGGTTGGGCCGGAAGGGCCAGGGAGGGCAGACATTCTAGATGCCAGGGCTCTTGTAGAGCAGTAATGAGGTTAAATGTGAAAAAAAAAAAAATCACAGCGCTGAGAAGGGCCAACTATCCGGGATATGCAGCGGATTCTTTACAACTCAACAACAAAAACACAAAGAATTCCATTTAAAAAAACGGGTGAAAGGCCTGGACAGACATTTCTGCAAAGAAGACACAACACGGCCGTCCAGCGAGCAAGGGGACACGCCTGGTAGAGTCGTCGGTAACTGCAGAGCAAAACCACTGCGCTCCCAGCGGGGCAGCCTCTTCAAACAACAAACCAACAGCAGGAAAGAAGCTGACGAGAGCAGGTGAGGACGTGGAGAGCTGCGCGTGCTGGCGGGGGTGTAAAGAGGACCAGCCTCGCAGAACAGCTTGGAAGTTTCGCAAAGTCGAGCACAGAACCAGCCCGCAACTCAGCGGTTCTGCCCCAGCTGCTTCCTCAGATCTGAAAAGCAAGCACCAGGCAACCCTGTCCAGCACGTTCTCCGGGCATTATCTGCAGCAGCCCAGGGTGGGGACACCCCAGCGCCCTTGGGCCAACAGCGTGCCCGGGGACGCGATTCCACAACGCCCCGACAGAGAGCCCGTGTGGCAGCTGTATTTGGCCAGGTGGGGTGAGCAGAGGCAGAGACAGACATGCGCGGGGCATTTATGTGTCAAGCAGAGAGGCCAGAGGGTCTCAGGGTCCAGCGACCAGGCTGTGAGCGCAGTTTCTGTCTCCCGCGAACTCTGACCTGGAGAAGCTACTTAACTTCTCTGTGCCGCATTTTAAAATGAACCCAAATCGAAGAATTTTGTGAGGATTCAATGAGCGAAGACATAAAGACTGGTTGAAACTTGGTACACAGCTGATAAACACGAGCCATGACCCCGCCGAAGAGGATGGAGAACAGAAGAAAAGGGGGAGGGAGGCCTTACGGGGTTACTAGAAAGTGAAAAGGTGAGGCGGGCAGGGGTAGTTGAGACTAGTGTGCAGCTATGGAAACACAACCCAACACAACACAGCGTGACCCCAGGGAACATGGGAGCGAGGGGCGGGCAGCAAGGTAGCAGGAGGCCTGAACCTGGAGCCCGCACGCCCGATGGCAGCAAGGCAGAGGGGACCTGGGAGGAGACCCGGAAGCTGAGGGCAGCAGATCTTTCTGGAACATGAGGATTTGCTGAGCAAGGCCTCAGCAAGATGCGCAAGAACTCAGCCGGAGCCAGACCTGCTCTTTAAGCCCAGAGGAAAACAAACACTACCTCCTCACTTACACCAGACTGCCCCCCCAGCCACTGCAGCTGTCATTTCCGTTCATGTACTAGAAATTTCCCGATCACGATTTGGAAAGTAATACCTTCCTTGGTTTCAAGCGGGGAACACCAGGAGCAGAGGGACATGGAGCTGCACGCATCTGCCAGTACCCCCCAGAGAAATGGACTCACACCAGCTTCAGCGCCCCAACACCCGCTCCCTCAGCCAGGGCACTGACCTGGTCGTCGGCGATGGCTTTGGCAAACCGGGCACAGTCCAGCTGCAAGTAAATATCCGTCAGCTGGTCCAACAGCTTCTTTGGTTCAAAGCCATATTTCTCAGGGTTTTCAACTTTCAGGTCACGGCACTTGGGGCCACAGAGCTGCTGGAGATTAAAGTTCAGCATCGCAGCCAATCGGGGTCCGAGTTCCTGGGAAGTGACAGGACAATAGGACAATTCATGCTGTTGATGTGAGTGAGAAGACCCCAAAACTCCCATTTCAGTGGAGGAGCAGGACTGGCTGGGCTCAGCGCCAAAGAATCCCTTCTACGTGCTCTGGATCAGACGCCGAGGACGTGATGTTCCCGATCTCCCGTCCTCTCCATCGCGAATCCAGTAATTCTAATACCTACCGGAAAGCTGGAGGCTGTGGGTTATTTATTATTTATTCTTACTCTAAGTGAATTATTATTCTTTACATAAAAAGTGATCTCTTTAAATTTATACTCTTAATTATAAAAATAAGTATCACTTCAAAGTCACTGGAAACCGGGTAAAAGCGGGGAAATGATTCTCACTCCCACTGCCCCGACCCAAGGCACACGGGCTTCGTGTCCTGCCGTCTGTCACCCACCACGTACACGTGCTCCTCCTATGACTGCAGGCCCCTGGCAGCTGAGACGAGGCGTGCCTGCCTTCCTCGTTTACAGACAGGGGCGGGGGGAATGCAAAGAAAAGTAGAAGATAAAATTTACGCCTCGTAGTTTTAAACCCAGTCAGCGAGACAAAGCAAGCTTTAGAAAAGAACTAGACAATAAGAGCCCACAGGATGACCTGGTTACTGGTGGGCAGACGCTGCTGTCAGCCACCGTGACGCAGGCCGGTCTGGCCTAGAGCAGAGCAAGCCTGACCTCGAGAGAGGAGCAGTGAGAGCGTCCCTGTAAGAAACCAGGGGAGCTTACTTCTTAAGTTATCATCCAGTTCGATGACTGGATATACACAAATCCAACTTAAACTCAGCTTTTCAAAGACCTGCTTTGTACAGAGTAAAGAACTCCTCTGTTCGGTAAGAAGTTGTGACGTTGTACAACAAGGACTGATATAAATAAGACAGAGTTGGTGACTCTTTTCTGAAGTCAGAGAGTTTCAAACAACCCAGTAAAGGTGAAAACATCTGTGGAGGAAAAGGAACCATGTAGGCAGGTACAGACGGGCAGAAGGCCGGGCCGAGGCAGGGGACAGCCCACCCAGGTCCGTGAATACGATATGAACGAAATTATTTTTAACTGTCAAGAAAATATTGGACTTAACATGTAGCAACACCCTTTAAAAATGAAGACTTTAGAGCTAAAAATAGGTTTTATGGTAACTTAATCTCAAATAATTTACTATACAGTCAGTACTGCATTGGTGTCTCTGAAGATAAAATAACACCTGGTTTAGGGGCCTCCCTGGAGGCGCGGTGGTTGGGCGCTGTGCTGTGGAGCTGGCGGCGGCGGCGACGCGGGTTCGACGCCCGGCCGGGGACAGTCCCACGTGGCGCGGCAGACCTCTCCTGCCTCGCCCGCTGCTCCCCTCAGTAGTGTATTTCTGATCTGCCTGTTCTGCTACCCGCTCTGTCTCTGGTGAGCCCTCTCGCCGCCCGGTGCCTCTGGCCTGTACCCCAGCTTGTATGTATAAATTAAAAAATAAATAAATAAATCTTAAAATAACACCTGATTTAGAGCAGGAATTAGCAAACATCTACCTGCAGTCCAAACTCCACTCAGCGCCTGTTTCTAGAAAGTTCCAGAGGAACGTGGCCACACGTGTGTTTTTGCCTCATGTGTGGCTGCTTTCTCATTGCAACAGTGGCTCCCAATGCCTAAACTATCGCCAGTGTGGCCTTGACAGAGAAAGTTTACAGAAATTCCATTTGCAAACCTTTAAGGGAATCAAGTGTCTGAACTATCTTGTTTAAATTTGTTGTTTAAATCAGCACTGTCCTCATGTTTTCAATAGCAAACTTGTTTTGTTTTCTGTCCCACTGCGCTTGCGCTGGAATTTGTTTCTGAAGAGACACGGGGTCGAAAAGGGGATAGAGGAGGCGGCCCCTCTGGGAGCTGCAGGCAGGCCGGTGGTGGTAATGTTGGAGGTAAGAGGGAATGCAGAGCCCCGGAAGCCACGTAGTGAAGTTACATTCCACTGTAAACGGGCCTCCTTCATGTCCGAGTCAAACACTTTGACTAACTTTGATGTGTGATAAACCCTAATTATAGCTTTTACTACCTCTCGGCTTCTTCAGTATAACAAAGCCATATCTGAGAGAACCAAAGATTTCATACAGTGTTCATTATTTCTATTTAATAGACTTATTTTCAATTGATGCTACTTTACACTCTAGTATAAATAAGACCCAATAATCGATAGTGATAAAAATGTCACAGCTTTGTTGTTAGTAGGTCCACGTGCTCTCTAAGGAGAAGGCGAATGAAGTCACTCTGAAGCCCATCACCCGAGAGCTGTGTGCACCAATTAGCGTCGCGGGGAATGGAATCAGTAGGTTTTACTGATCGGTGACCGAGATGCCGAGACGTCTCCAGCTGCCTCTATTCAATGATCAGTGACAGAACCCGAGCGTAGGGTCCAGCAGACAGACAGACAGTGTGGAGCCTGACTCACCGGCCTGAGGAAGGGCTTCTGCACCTGCTTGGTGAGGATGTGGAACATGTCTACGGTTTCCGTGGCCAGGGCCAGGTAGGAGCGTGAGACGCGTTCGTCCTGAGCAAGCTGAGACTGCCGGGCCTGCTGCTGGTCCTAGGAGACAGGGGTAGGAGTCAGACCGAGCACCACTGTTGTCCGGCCAAAGCTCCACACAGGCGGGAGCCCAGTAAACTCAGCTCTGGAAAAGTGTGGAAGGAAGGATGTGACACGGATACCAGAGAATTTTCCAGAAAGCTGGCTTCCTCCTTTCAGCAAGGGAACGCTTTAGGACGCTGAGTTAGGGTGACCCTGGCTCATTACTTAACTCCCAGGAGGCTCAGTTTTCTCAACGATAAAGGCCGATACAGGATGGAGTCAGCGGCCCCGCAGCGCCTGACACAGCGGCACGAGCGCGGTGAGTGCCTCTTGCCCCGCAGCTGACTCGGCCAGGCAGCACCGCCTTATAAACCAGCGTGTTGTGCTGTGACACCAAGGCCAGCAGGCCTGGCCCCTGCTCCACACCCTGCAGACGGCTAAGTTTCTTCCACCTTTCTACACTGTCGCCCCTCAGGACTGGCAGCAGGCTGGCCTCTGTTCCCACCCCTGCCCGTTCTGCCATGGGCTGGGAATAAGAGAATAAGGTGAATTTGACTCATGAGTAAAAGAAGGTGGAGACCTAGAGGCACTGAGAGGCATAAAATATGGAAATATCAGTCAAGACCCACCTTCAGAAGCTGAAGAAACAGCACGCCACAGACCAGTCTGGCTCCCACTCCAGTTACAGACAAACACCCCCAAACAGAGACAGACAATCAGCCAGGGTAAGGGGAGAAAAGGAATGACACCGGAGCCAGAGGGTCCTCTCACACCCTGGGAAGGGTGTCAGGGAGGGTCTCTCTGTGGAGGTGATTTAGGTGGAAGTCTAAGGAAGTGAGTTAGCAAAAACTCTGGGGGAGGAGCGCTCCAGGCAGAGGGAACAGTAAAGGCAAAGGTGAGTGTGGCTGCGTGGGGTGAGTGAGGGGAAGAGATTGGGGCCCCAGGCCACACTAACTGGGGACCTGACCCTGGGAAAGGGCAGCTGGGCAGACTGGTGACAGCGAGTGGTCAGACTTAACAGGCGCCCTCTATGTGGACATGGGCAAGGGTGGAGGCTGAGGCAGAACAGGGCTCCTACGACGCTCCAGGTAAGAGAGTCAGAGGCCTGCAGGTGGCCGGGAGAGGTGAGAGTGTGGATAGATTTTGAAAGAGCCCAGAGCCATCTGTTAAGCTAGAGAGGAATCCAGGAAGCCTCCAAAGTGCTGGCTAGAGCAACCAGCAGAAGGCCACTGTCACTCACTGAGATCGGGCAGAGCCCTGAGAAGAAGCTCAGCGGCTCCTTTCTGGGAGAAGAAGCTCAACGGCTCCTTTCTGTGAGAAGCTCAATGGCTCCTTTCTGGGAGAAGCAGCTCAACAGCTCTTTTCTGTGAGAAGCTCAACGGCTCCTTTCTGGGAGAAGAAGCTCAGCGGCTCCTTTCGTGAGAAGAAGCCCATCGGCTCCTTTCTGGACAAGGTGAGGCTGAGCGTTACCTGACCACCAGGCAGCGGGGGACGCCAGCGCTGGGGTCAGAGACCTGAGCCAGGAAGACACGTTCTGGGGGTTCAGAACACAGACCTTTAAGCCTTGGAAGAGATGAGGTCCCCACGCAGAGGTTCCCAGAGGGGCGCCGGGCCATGAGGGGGTGTTTCTGGTTGCCGATGACAAGGGGTGGCATCCCAAGGACATGAGCCAGGGACGCTACTGTCCCCATGCCATGGGCAGGCCAGTCTCTCATAGTAGAGAGGCTTCATATCAAAATACCCCAACGTTAGACTCTTACTGAGAAACATGGACGTAGGGAGCAAGGGTGGATAGAGAAGCAGAGAAGCGTGGGGGCTGAGCACCCCAGTTCTCCAAGGACCAGAGGGCGGGAGGTGGGAGGCAGCAAGTGCCTTCAAAGTCAAATGGAAAGGACGTCTGCACGAGCACGCGCCCATCACTACCACAGAGAGACCCACAGCACCTGCGGGTTCTCGTAACCGCACGCCTGCGAGCCAAGGGGGAGGGGTTAGCTGCTGCAGCCCCGCGCCCCAGCAGCTCCGGGTCCACCAAGCTGGGTGAGTGACGTGAAAGGAGAGAGGCGAGACCCGCAGCCACGCTGACTGGGGAGGCCTGGACGAGACCTGACCCCACGAGCGGGCAGGATTTGCAGACTGAGGATAGAAAGCGGAGCCTCTGGACAGAAGCAGCGTCTCAAGGCGAATGACATTTAGAAGCTGCACGTCCCTCAGCCTGAACTGGAAACCTGCCACCCTCGTCTCTCCTCACAGCTCCCCTCAGTGCAGGGAAGAGCACTGATCTATGGCTGAGGAGACAGATTAGGGGGCTTTCAAAGTTCTCAGACCAGGTTCCCTGGACTCCGAAGCTGGAACCCACTTGGCCTTGTTTCCCAGAATATTCTGCTAAGAACTCCAGCCCTAAAAAGGCCGCTTTCCTGGAAAGGCGCCCAGCACCATGGGGGGAGGGGTGGCGTGGGGGGGTGCTCACCCGGGGCAGCTGGTCCCACTGTTCTTTGTTCTTCATCTCCTCTTGCACTTCATGGATCCGCTTCAGAGACTCCAGACTTTCATCGAGCAAAAACGTCGTGTCATTTATCAGCATATTTATATAGCGAACAAACTGCTTCCCCGAGCTGAAAGGCAATCACACGTCTGTGGTCAGACACCTCCCTGAAGCGAAAGGCCCCACGGAGCCCAGAGAAAACGGGGGTTCTCCCTCTACCAGTGCACCAGCTCCCCCAGCCTTCAGGCTGCCCGCTGGGCGGGACTCAGGCTGCTGAGGCCCAGGACAACGGACTCCCCTTAGAAACCATTCATCTTTTTTAAGATTTATTTATTTATGCATACAAGAACTGGGGTGTGGGCCAGGGTTGTGGGGGGTGAGAGGATCCACCAGAGACAGAGTGGGGAGCAAAACAGGTGGAGCCACTGAAATCCACCGCTGAGGGGAACAGCAGGGAGACAGGAGAGGCCTGCTGCGCCATGTGGAAGCTCCCTGGCCGGGGACTGAACTCGTGCTGCAGTGGCTGCAGAGAGCTTGATGGTGCTGAGACTTAACCCCTGCACCACCAGGGAGGCCCCCAGATACTGTTATTCTTTTGCAGCAACTGTGATAGGCTCATTCCAGTGGTGTGGGGAGCCACACTGCCTGCCTTCTAGAATCCTGTGAGCAGAATCCCATGGCCCCTAACACTGGTAACACCAAAGGTATTCACACTCTGGAAAATCAGCAAAAACGGAATATTTTTTCCTTCTCTCGAGAGTAAGTTTCTCAGTGTGCCCTGGCTCATTCCCTCAATGACTTCTTAGTCTCTCAGACTAGAAAATATGTCCGAGCTCACCAAGAAAGCACAATCATCCACACTTAAGAGACAGAACTCCTGACCAGTGTTTCCTTACAACAGACACACTGAAGACAACTGGAAGCCACAGTGTGGATGAGGCAGGACATCACTTACCTTAGAGGACTGGAAGCGGCCAGTCTCTGGCTGTCCTGCCTTTCATGCTCTAGAGAGGGGCTTGGCCTACCTCTGCTGCACTCTCACCGCCAGGTCAGCAAAGAGAGCTACACTCAGGACCTCCCACCATGTAATCGGGGCGGTAAACTCAGGCCCGGAGAAGAGCACTGCCTACAAACAAGGGCAGGCAGCCCGGGTCTCAGAGCATGGAAGGTTCGGGAAGGGCACCGCCATGGGCACCTGCAGCTCTGGCCGGGGCCTGCCTGGTCTCCTAAGTGCTCACCGGGCTCCTATTACGGCCTGGCTCTGACGGTGAGAGCAAGCCACAGAAACCAGGCTGTTACATAAAGAATCACCGTGCAGAAAGCCCCCCAGCAAACGGCACCTCTGCTGTAACAGGCGCGTTACTGACTAGCAACCCCGTTAACGAATGGTGATGAAATACTGAATGTGGGTTGCAAAGGATCCTACCAGACAAGATAAAATTTCCTCTGAAGAGTAATTCAAGAGTTCAGTGTTTTCACCTCCCTTTATTCGTAAGCCACTTTCATTTTTAAGTAAGTTAGCTGGGGTTACTAACGCCAGGGTTAAGTGGTCACTGAGATTTCAGGGGGGTGGTAGAGTCTGCCATCGTGGCTTAGGGCCTCAGTACAAAGGCCACTCAAACGACTGCCCTAATTCGTTGCTTCAAGGTCTCAAGTCTTCCTGACCTTTCTAACACTGAAGCTTGATATCATATTCCAGAACACTGTAAGGCCTAATCTTAGTCAACCCCGCTTAACACTGTAATCATAGAGAAACACACACACACACACACACACACACACACACACACACACCCCATCCTAGAATATTTATAGGACCTTCATTTTTAAAAGTTTATTTATGCCTAGAAGAGCTGGGGTATAGGCCAGAGGTGCAAGGGGGTGAGAAGATTCACCAGACAGAGTGGGGAGCAGAACAGGCAGACTGACTGAAATCCACTGCTGAGGGGAGCAGCGGGTGAGACAGGAGAGGTCTGCTGTGCCATGTGGGTCAGCTTCCTGACTGGGAATCGAACTCAGGCTGTAGTGATGACAGTGCTGAGACTCAACCCCTAAGCCACCAGGGAGGCCCAGCATAGGATCCTTCCCTATGAGAACCGTCCTAGAGCATCTCAACAATAGTGCTGGAGGCTAAGCAGAACCAAGGTGCGCAGACCTTCAGAGAGCCCCACGCAGGCAGAGCCGTGCTTGGCCGTGACTTGTCAACAAGAGCCCAGCCGTGCCGGCTTCCCAGCAGCCCCCACCTGTGATTTGCAAGGGAGCGGCCCATACTCACTTGAACTCCTCCATAAAGGTGCCGTGGTGAGCTATGTTTTGCCAGAGGCTTTTAAAAATGGTGCTGATGTGGTAGCGAATGGTGAACTTGTCGTAGAACTCGCTGGTGGCTCCGGTATGCTCAACATCTGGAGAAGAAAGACAGAGGGCTGAGGCGGTGTGCTTCCCACCACCCTAAATAGCAGGCCCACCGTGCTAGTGTCCCTGCGTGGGCACGAGTCTGGCAAAGCTGATGGATGAAACCACCACCTACACCTTGAGTCTAAGACAGAAGAGAAACTGGGAGGCAGCTGTGAAGACACCAGTCGCACCAAGGTCCGGCCATGACACGATGCCAAATGCATGGGGCTGGGACGTCACTGGCATTGTCCGGACAGCAACTTCAAGCTATTAATTCAGAGAAATCCCACAGCACTCTCAATGACCATCCCTAACCTGAGCAGAAAAACTGATTGGTTAAGTTTTATTAAGGGCCACACACCTATTCAATGGGACTACGTTTTAAATATTTTTGTTTAAGGAACAATTTCAGTTGTGGACCCAAGCAGAGTAACGCAGGAGCCCAGCAGTCATCGCTCACTCCCAGTTTCCACTGGCCACGCTCCTGAGAAACGGGGCCAGGATCACGCTTGGTTCCCCAAATGACAACTGACGCACGAGAGAGTCCTACGTTCATCACCAAGGACTCACAGGGGGCAAACTGCCAGGTAAGACCAGAAGGCTTAAGGAAAAGGTAAAAGTGAATGAACAGGAAACTGGGGTGTAGGCCAGAAGTGTGGGGGGATGAGAGGATTCCCCAGAGACAGAGTGGGGAGCAGAACAGGTAGAACTACTGAAGTCCACTGCCGAGGGGGACAACGGGGAGACAGGAGAGGTCTGCTGCGCCATGGGGGGTCAGCTCCCTGGCCAGGATTGAACTCAGGCCTTAGTGGTGACAGCGCTGAGACTTAACCCCTGCGCCACCAGGGAGGC
The DNA here is from genome assembly GCA_004024925.1 of Scalopus aquaticus. Taxonomy (NCBI): domain Eukaryota; kingdom Metazoa; phylum Chordata; class Mammalia; order Eulipotyphla; family Talpidae; genus Scalopus; species Scalopus aquaticus. Next base: position 28,459 of record PVIJ01003507.1, read on the forward strand.
CTGATCAACAATTTAAATGTCCTTTGTGTTTTCTGTATTTCCCACTTTTTTGTGACTAAAGAAGAGAATATTTAAAAATAAGATGAGTCAGATAATTCACACCTACCATACAGAGATCTGAAGGCACTTACGTGTGTTCATTAGATCAACTGCTCTTTAGGATGAACTAAGTGTCACTTTATTCATTATAGAAGTGCTGAGCCCGAGTGTGGAGAGCCGACTTAGCAGAGTCTACAGGGAAGGATTGGGCCCACCCAGAGCTGACATACAGAACCCCAACCCTCACACCGAGTCCCCAACATAGTGCAGCGGGCTAACCCGCCACTCGTGGGCACCCCCTCTCCCAACATGGCTCTTTGTTCACACCCCACATTCTCTCACAGCCACTTCAGCCCCAGCTCTAATGTCCGAGTCTCAGTTCTAAGGGGCCTGAGATGCCCAGACCGCTGCTGGCCGTGCTCCCCGCATTCCCAGACTTGCCCCACAGGTTTTCTTGCCCATTTCTTAGCTGCCCAGGACACCAGAGCTCTCGCACCTCCTGGCCCTTCTGCTGCCTCCAGGAGGGTGCCCGTCTCCTGGTTCACTCCTTCGTCTCATTTTCAACATTGTTCCCAAGTCATCTCCGCAGGGACCCTCCTCACCTACGCTTCCTCAAGCCTCACCCCGCAGATACTGCCTGGAAGTATCTTGCTGGTTCAGAGTCTCTCTCCCAGCTAGGGAGTCTGCCCTCCAGCAGGAGCTTCGCGGATATTTGCTGAATTCCCGACTGGATCTCCTGCGGCGCTGCTGGCGTTGCTGATTCAGATTAGCTGGGAAAAAACAGTCTCGAGCTAAGTCTTGGTGATCAGGGGTCGCCCAAGATCTGATGCTCCTCCTTCAGAAACCAACTGCTGTGGTCCAAAGAAAACACTCCCATTTTCAAATTTAATTTTTCCAACAAAAAATTGAGCTACAGCTTTTTTTTTAAGTTAGACCCTCTCCAGGGCACGTGTTCCATATGCCAACCTCCCTCTCACATCCGAAGCCAGCACCTACACCTGCAGGTCCCGGCCGGAGCCGACGGGCTGTGGGGCATGTCTGGGTCACCCCCGCCGGGCTCTCTGGCGCCGGCCCCTCGGGGAGCACAGGAGGCACGGCCCCAGCAGTCAGGGGCACCTGTGCCAGAGTCCAACTGCTAAGGCTGCTGCCACTTGCTAGCTGGTGACCTTCAGCAAGCTGCTTGACCTTTCTGAGCTCTAGTTTCCCATTTGTAAAACAGAGATATTTATAGCACCCAGCTTTGGGCCCGCTGTGCGGACTGAGTGGTAGCATTAGTAGGTATTCGATACGTGGTGGTTATTATTAGCATGGCGAGCATCTAGCCTGACTCCTGGGGTGCTCCAGGCCAGAGGGCACACTGCTCAGTGGCAAAGCAGAGAGGAGAACAATGCCCACAAGCCCACCAGCCTCTGGGTCCTTGTCTGTGGGGACCCACGAGGTTCGGCACTGGGCTCATAAGCCCAGGCCCAGCCCCCTGGCCCCTGTACCCACCCTCCTGCTTTATCCCAAAGCCAGCGACAGGCCCAGGGTGCTGAGGGCACACACGGTATATTTAAGTGTCAGTCAGAAGGAAAAAGATAAATACCGATGGTTTCACTTACATGTGGAATATAAGAAACCATGTTTGGTTTCTCTTGTTAGGAGAAACCAAACAAAGGGTCAGGAAAAAGACAAAGCTTGCAAGCTGGCCACATAGCTGAGGCACACAGCAGGGGAGGTGGGGGAGAGGCCCACACAGGGGAGGGAGAGCTCAGGGGCTGCAGGGATGGGTGTCGGGTGCTAAGCTGGTGGGAGAGCAAAGGGAATTAGGCCTGCCGGGAGAAATCAAATACTGTCGAAAAATTAACAACGATGTAAGAAAATAAATGAATTAAAAGGATGCAAAATTAATAAAAAAATTCAGACATGTTTTTGCTTTTAACACGTGTTAACAATGTTGATTGTAGATGACGGCGTTTAACACTTTGAGGTCCGCTCACGTATCAGTACGTGTTTCTGTCACCAGTATCAGGTGGCCGCTCACGTATTCATACGTGTTCATCTAGTCTCTGGTTTTTCATGCCACGGTGGATTTATTTGGAACTATTAGGAGCTATTTCTTGGATCGTACTCAGTCTAGAAGCTTTACAGACTGTTTTGGTGAAAGTGTAAGGTGTTTTATGAGAGAGATTACAGTTTTTTTAATATCCACTAGTTCAGGAATTGTGTGTTTTATTGAATGCTTCTACCATTCTTGCGGTGGCACAGAAAATGGCCGGCCCCGAGGGCTGGTAAATTTAAAGGGCACCGGCACACAAAGTATTCAGTAATTTTTTAAAACGTGGAGAAATAAAATGACTCACAATCCTGCCACTCACATGCAGCCCGCTCACTGGCAATATTTTGGCACGTAGCCTTCCTATGTCCTGCTATGTGGTCACGAGGCACTTTTATCACCGCACTTTGTTTACTTTTGATTGCTTAATGACGTGATGTAAGCAGCACGTTCTTTTCCATGGTCATACAGAACCACTGTACAGGTGAACTGTAACTTACATCATATAGCCACAGCTGGCAAAATCGAGGTGGTTTTAGCATTTTCACTATGCTGCAGTGAATATCATGAACACTTACAAGTACATATAATAAATAGCTTCTAATTACCCCATACAACAGATGACTAGAAATTAAGAGGATGTGCTGGTGCTTCCGCTGCTGCCCCTAGAGCCCCAGCCCGCCTTTATCCATGCTCTGGGGCTGCACTGGGACCAAAGCTTCCCTCTGCCAGCCGGCCCTCTGAGGTCCCCAACAGGGGGCGCTGCAGGAGAACAGGAGGACATCTCAGCAGCAGGGGGGTTCTGGCTTCTGGCTTTGCTCACACTGGATGAACAAGCAGCCCTGTGGGCGAGCAAGCACCCACCCCCGCGTCCTTCCTCAGAGGCCAGGTCTCAGTTCTGTCCGAGGTCCCAGTCAAGCTGCCAGTTTCTAACAACCCGGCCCCTCCCCTCGGGTGCCAGCCCTCGGGAGGGGGCGCTGCTCCCTGCACCTGCAATGTTCCCTGGGTGTCCCTCACGTGCCTCCCCGTCTTCCAACAGCTGTTCAGCCAGTTACTTGCATTCGGTTCGCTCTATTACAGTACCTAGCGGGTTTCTGCTTTCCTGACCGGCCCGTGAGGGACACACAGGCTATAACCGCCAAACCCCCTCCGGAAGTGGCACCAGCGCACATCCTCGGGCTGCACAGGAGCTGTGGGGCGCTGGGGCCAGTTTTTGCAGACTGTTTTATTTCGCTTTAACAATATTAGAGTTGGGTATTTTCATCTTTAAAAAATTAATTTGATAGGTTAAAAGTGGTGCTTCATCATTACTTAAAAAAATGCAGAATTAGCTTGCCCTGAGCTGCTATATGCAAGGGCCCCGCAAGGCCCTGGGCTGGACACAAGCAGGGCATGGTTGGTGCCGGACGGTCCACGGTCCTCCCCGACCAGGGCTGAGACGACGCAGAAGGCTGGGAGCCAGAAGAGCTCGTGGACACATGTGTTGTCTGCAGCTACCAAAGTGAGGATGTTAATGGCACCCCAAAGGCCTGTGTGCTCGCCCAATATAAGAGGAGACAGGCAGGCCGAGGAAGGAGAGAAATGCTCACTAGATACCCCAAGACAACAATGACTGAGGGGAGAGGAGCAGATTCCTGGAGCAGCAGGGGGGGTTTTGGTTGGCGAAGAGGGAGGGTCCCCCTGAGCTCTGGGGCGGGGAAGTCTCTAAGGGTGCAGAGAGCACGCGTTCCTAGAGGCCCAGATCCTCCTTGAGCACGTGGCTGGGCTACGTCCAACAGAAGACAGACAAGACACACCTGCTTTCCAGGAGGGAAAATGTCCCAGCAGTACAGTTCTGTGCCTCTGCTAGGGACAGGGGAGGGCATGTCCCAGGCAGCTGGCTTTAGCGCCAAGGGACAGACACTCTGGCAGCTCAGAAGCCAAAGGAAACATGGTGCGCTGGCATACGCTCACCACAGCACCGGCACATGGGCAGCACGCGAGTCCCTGTGGGCAATGAGTGAGTGAGCAAAGACTCGCAGAGATCCTGCTCCGAGAGGGTCCATGGGCTTGAGTGGGGCCCCTAAGAACAAGCATTTTTAACAAGGTCTTTGTTCCACGCAGTTTTGAAACTCCAGGCTACAGGACAGGCTGGGAAATGGATGCTGTGTATTCAAAGCTAAAAGGACCAGGTACTCTTAGACGAACACACCAGCCTGTGCTGACACCTGCCGTCAGAGGCTCCTGCCTCATCATGAGAGACGAGCAGGTCCCGGTGCGTGCAGTCAGTGCTATTTCCGCGACGTGGGAAAAACACCCAGTAACACGTGGGCTGCGGGTGGAGGGCTAGGAGGCTACACTCTGAAGTCACGTCAGGACGGAGCAGGAGGAGGGCCCCATCCACTGGCTTCGGCCCGGCGCCCAGGAACCTACCTGTGTAAAACTTCATGAGGGACGGGACCAGCAGCTTGGTGGAGAGAGGGTGGTTTTCGATCATTTCAAAAAACTTCTGGGTTCGAGGCTGCACAGCGGGGTTCGTCATGAACATGACCTCGACCAGTTTGGCCACCAGGTAGGGGTTTCGGATGTAGTTCTGGTTGCACAACATCACAACGAGGAACATCACAATATCCTGAGTGCAGGGCTCGTAAAGCACCTGAGGAGAGTATCTGGAGAGGTGAGAAGAGCAGGGTCAAGCTCGGGGACCTGTGGCCTGGGGGAGACTCATCTGGTGGCGGGGGGGGGGGGGGAGCAGTCTGGGAGCCAGGCCGCTGGCGTCCCTGCACTTGCTGCGTTTCAAGTAACAATCTCCATTATAAATAGATTTGAAAGCCGACATGTGTTATAACCAGCCAGGGCATGTTACACGAACTCATTACAGAGTCTTCGAAAAGAAACCAAAACCATAATGAAATCACAAGGTGAGTTTCACAAAAGACCTCGCCTGCCAGAAAGACCTTTGAAAAATGTTGGCTGGAACAAATTGTTATACCTTTGTGAAATCTCAAACACCGGTTATGATCTCAACCCATTTCTCTGGAAGCTTTGCCCGGTGTTACAATTGAGAAAAATTCTGGTACAAGATATAGATGTGGGTATTTTTAGCTTCTGAATGTTCACTCAGATATTTATAAGCTGTTTGCTCCTTCTGTTTCTCAGAAACACACACAATTATTAGACTTCCACTCGGTTTTCACAGAATACATCAGGCATCAGCTCTGTTAATCCTGCTTCTGTCTTTGAGTTATTATTGGAATTGGTTTGGTGCCATAGTTGGATTTATTTTCTAGTCTCCAGGCAGCACAGTTTAAAGCAGCTACATAAAATTTCAGGCACAGTTCATAATCCAAAGTATACGTCACCGAGCAGGACTATGTAATACGTTCGAGGTACTTACTGTACAATAAAAAATAAAAATTCAGCAACATCTTCTACATAAAACTCAGGCAATGCTGCAAATACCTTGGGGACGTCTGAATTTAAAGGCAGTGTTACACTGTCAAAGAGAAAAAGACACAATTTACAAAATGAAATCACGGCACCATGTCAAACTATAAGGAACAAACATCACAGTACCAAAATGAACAAATATTTCATTTGGGAAAAACCCTCATTTGATACAACTGTGTTTAAAAAAAAAAACAAAAACACATGAGCGAAGAAGCCACGACCAGAAATGAATGGGAACAGTGAAGAATGGCAATGCTAGGGTGTCCTTGAAATGTTTTTCCTTTTCTGGATTTCCTGTTAAGGTTAATGCAATAAACAAAATGGGAAGGAAATAAAAGGGCCATATGTGCTCATTTTATGTGGCTGTTTGAGACAACAGGTCTCGCTGTGTACTTTAAATAACATCTCCACTACTCCTGGAGGTGTGGGACCACCCCATCAACACTGGAGACACAGATTTCATAACCACAGTAACATGACAATGATAATAAATCAAGTAGAAATGACGGCTGGAGGGGCTGTCCGGCTGCCGATAAGGAGACTGCCACTCTCAGCTCATTCCGAGTCGACCGTGTCTTGTCCTGGACCCTCTGTGGAAAAGGCTTAAGGTCCCATATCTCCAGCTTTTAGCTTCCGACGTATAGATTTCCTTTTCTATCAGTCAATGATTTTATAGCCAATTTTTGAAAAGCACCACGTCAAAACTACGATAATGGGTGTTGACTTTCCCTTATTACTGTAACCAAAAGGGAAAACACGTTCACCTTACTCATTGCAGAGTCTACATTCGTGCAATCTGAACGTTAAAAAATGAATTCTTAGGCTTCCCTTGCGGTGCAGTGGTTAAGTGCTGCACTGTGGAGCTGTCGGCAGCGGTGACGCAAGTTCGACGCCCAGCAGGGGAGATTCCCACATGGTGCAGCAGACCTCTCCTGCCTTGCCCACTGCTCCCCTCAGCAGTGTGTTTCTGATCTGCCTGTTCTGCTCCCCACTCTGTCTCTGGTGAACCCTCTCGCCGCCCCACACCTCTGGCCTGTACCCCAGCTTGTATGCATAAATAAATAAATCTTTAAAAAAAAAAAAGAATTCTTGACAGAATAAAGGCTTTGGTTTTTGTCACGGATCTGGAAGGACAATGAAGACGAGCCAGCCCAGACGAGCGCCAACAAGGGAAAGGGGGGAGCCACTCACTCGGGGTAGGCAGGGTCCAGGATGCGGAGCAGCAGCTGGATGAGGAGGCCGTAAAAATTCAGGCATCTTCTGAGGAAGCTCTCGTCAAGTAAACCAGCGTCGGCACAGGCCTTGCATCGTACCAGTTTCTGTGGAAGGAGGTGTGCCCCCACCCAGAGGTCAGTCTGAGGGCGAGTCCGGTCCCCACAATGGGCAATAGGAAGGTTCGAGGGCTTCATCTTTAACTGGCTATAGGATGCTGGTCGCTACTCAAGAACTTTCTCTGCTCTCAGAAAAACAAAAGGTGTGCCGTGCAAACCGCCGGCGACCAAGCCTCTCGCCCCACCTGCGCTCAGGTAGGCTTCCTGCCGTGCTTGGTGGGGGGAGGTGGACGGGGTTGGGGAGTGGGAGAAACACAGATTTGCACTGGAATTCCAGGTCCCTGTGGGTCACACAGGAGCTGTCCTTGGGCAAATGCTTGTCCTCCAGGAGGGTAACACCTGCCTGAGGATCACTGTGAGGGACACACACACACACACACACACACACACACACACACACGCAGATGTGAACAGTTTAATGACTTGGAACATATCTGGTTGATTCCACCCCTCAAAGAGGTCTAGTCTACCAGTAAAACAGAATTCTCAACTCGTACCAGGAATCGAGTCGCCTACATTCTCCGGCTCATCAACAGCACGCGCGACCAGCCAGCGTTCAGCTATACAGTTTGGCCAGAAACGTAAGAAAACCCCACCAATTTGCTGTTTACATTTCCCTCATTCAATTTTAGCTAGCATTTGTTTTTTGCAGAAATACAGAGCGAGCTGTGCTGGGGATGTGTGTGCTGGGGGGGTGTGTATGTGCGCTGGGGAGTGTGAGTGCAGTAGAGTGTAGGGGTGAGGGGAAAAGGGTGCCCTCAGGAGGGTCTCAATGAGGGTAGTGGCAGTGACGTCAAAGCGAGGCTGACAAGGCCCCCTAAGAATCCACGTTGCCGAGGCATAAGCACACGCACATTCTGCCAGAGACTTTCTCATAGAGCGATACAGGCAAGGTGCCAACAAGCTTTCGAATGGACTATTTGATCCTGGGGGCAGGAATAACGAAGATCAAAAAAGAAGACACTAAACTGCTTCCTCAAGGCAAGTATTCGGGTGGGAAACGGCTACCGAGAGGCCGGCCGGCGAGCGCCCTGCTCCACCAGGCCACACGCACCTTCAGCTGTGTCTTGCAGCGCTTCAGCATTTCGCGGTGTCTAGTTGCCAGTGGGGAATCTTTCCACTGGCTTTCATTATTTTTCAAATCTTCGACAGTTCTGAAATGAAAGACCCACAGTCAAAGGGGAGACTGCGCAGGGGCCCAGCACCCCCAGATCAGCCCGTCGCCTCAGTGACTCCGACACGCTGAGCCGACCCCAGGTGAGAGCCTCTCAAATCAGAGTATCTTCAAGTGAAAAGCAAGTTAGGGCCTGAGTGACAGCAGTTTTCTTTCTTCCTGGTTCCTGAAATGATGACATCTTAATGATGACGCTTAAGATGTGATGAAATATAACAATCTCTTGTGGAGGAAATTTACTGTGCCCTGGGAGAGAGAAAAGCAGCCTCTCGCGGAAACTCGAGGTTACTGTGCCCACTCAGTGCCCCCTCGGTCACCCAAAGCCAGAGGCCACCTTACTGACGGTGCTTCCTACTTTCCCTGTATAACTGAATCCCCAGTTCAGAATGTTCTTCTGAGATGAGCTCTGTGGCCCCCTCCGTCACCTGCCCTGTCATGGACTAGTCTCCCCCAGTCGCCCAACATGTGTGTAGCTTAAAAGCTGGGTCATAAACACCTTTTCAACCCCTTCCGTCAGACAGTGCGCAAAAAACTAGAGGCTGACGCAGTTTCTAAAGCCACGTCCCAGACTCCCCTGAGGCAGCATTTCTGCACGCAGCCTCACTCCGCGGCTGAACCCTCACTGGAGGCAGCAGCAAAAGCTGCAAAGTGGCCGCCACGCGGTTCTTCTGGAAGCACAGAGGGCACAGGGACTTTGCCTGGGGCAGCTTCCTGCCAGGTGAAGCTCAAAGGAGAGCTCCGGAGCCTTCCTTTCCGGTCACGCCAATGAATCCATAAACTAAGCATTTTTTACCATAACCTTTTACCATCCTCTTTCTGCTTATCTCAGATAAGCTGGAGTGTGGGTTATAACCTAAAAATGAGTGTGACAGGGAAAAATATCACCCCCGATATGTCTGTCACCTCTTAGTCCCAGAATCTGTAAATTTGTTCCCTGACTTCGTCAAAGGGACTTTGCAGATGTGATTATGGGTAAGGACCCTGAGACGGGAAGATCAGCCTGGACTGTCTGGGCTGCCCAATGTCCTCACATGGTCCTTCTTAGAGAAAGAGGGAGTCAGAGTAAGAGGAGAGGGGAGCACTGGCGGAGGCTGGAGAGGGCGATATGATGACACCATGCTGCTGTTTCAAAGATGGCAGAAGGCGGCCATGAGCCAAGTCTCTAGAAGTTGTAAAGAGACTTAAATCTGCAGAAGGAACACAGTCTCAATTTTAGGATTCCTAACCTTCAGAACCATAAGATAATCATTTATGTTGTGTTCAGTCACAAAAGTGGTGATGTGTCGGAGTGACAACAGGAAACTAACACAATGACCTGCTGATGCCAAAACAGGGGACAAGCGACAGGCCCTCAAGGGACCTGGGCCGCTGGAACAGTCCTTGTGGAGGCTGGCTCGGAAACTGAAGATCCAGTTAGCACCTGAGGCCGGGCCCTGGGAGCCCAAGGCGCCCCGTGAAGCAGCAGCAGCCAGAAATGCGTCCGCGATGCCCCGGAACGCAGAGCAGGCGCGGCTGGTGACCTCACTGGAGCACCTACCGCACAAGGGACAGGCTCAAGATTTCAGAACCTCCCCCCAGGAAAGCCGGTGAGCCAGGGGACGTCTAGCACGGCCAGAATGACGCAGAACCCGGGGCCGCAAAGCACCCAGTTACAGCACAGGCTGAAATTGGAACAGACGGGGACTCTGGGGGTTCGGGCGGAGGAGTGTGGGGAGACGTGGTAGCTCCCTCACCTGGACCCCTCGCCTGCTGGCAGAGGTCGTTCTCGCCCTGAGCGCACCTACGCAGACACACTGCAGGGGGCAGCCAGTGTCTCCGAGGCCCCAGCCCCACCGTCTGAGAGCCACAACTTGCGTGAGCTCCGCGACCCACCTTGGCGCCAGTTACAAAGTCACCGCAGCAGGAGCACATGAAACATGAAAAAGGCAAGACTGGCGAGATGTCACATTCGCTTCCTATTGCGGCTGACATTACCGCAAACTGGCGTGTCCTGCCCGTCAGGGGTGTGTCCTTCCGGAGGCCCCAGGGGAGGTGCCCCGTCCTCCCGGGACCCATGTGGCCAGTCTCTTTCTGACATCACATCTCCTCCTCTCCCTCTGACCCTCTCATCCCTCCCTTATGTACATGGACCCTCATGATACATTGGGCCTACCCATATAATCCAGGGTCACCTCCCCACCTCAAGACCCTGAACGTAATCACATCTGCAAAGTCTCCTCTATCCTGTAAGGTAAATTACTCAGAGGCCCTGGGACTGGGCTGGGACCATCTCTGGGACGTGATTATTCTACTGCCCAAATGTGGAGTGACCAAAGCGTGGGCCTGCAGGGGAGATTCTAAAAAGGCTTACCCGGTGAGAGAGGAGCCTGCTGGTGCGGTTCTACGCAGCGCGGGTATGACGTGATTATGCCAACAGTGAGTGAGGGTTCAACCCCCTCCCGAGTGGCCGGGCAGGGCTATACCCGTGGGCCAGCTAGCAGACTGACACTCAGAACTAACAGTGCCCTGTGCTGAAAGAAGCTGGGTCTTCAGGTATTCCCCAGGCTAACCGGAGGAGGAATTAAAAGCTTAAGAAGTTGGGGCTATTAACACAGCCCATGGTGACCAGCCCAGATAACCTGGGCCTCCCTGTCCCAGAGGACACCTCTTGTGTCATGGCCCTGAGAGTTACTCAGACGAGGGGAGAACCGACATCCCTTCTACGCGCAAGTCCCACTGTCCGCTGTGGGCTGGGGGAGAAGGCAGCGTGCCCGGAAATGGTTCCCCAGCATCAGTGGGCCCCAGGGGGGGTGGGAGAATGAAGAAACAGACAAACCCACAGCCACGGCGTGGGAGTTGTATACTCTTCTCTCGATAACTGATAGCTAACGACAAACAGGACACACGTCACAGTCAGACGAGCACATGCGTCCTGGCCCACGGGGACAAAGTGACCACTCTGCTCTTGCCCCAGCGATCTGCTCAAAAAAATGTCTGCTTCCTGCCCCATGACTCTGCTTGGAGGTGCTGCACACAGAGTGGAGCGAGAGGCGTAGATTACGAACTACAACGCGGTGCCGACTGAGTGGACGCCGAGGCCACTCTCCGGACATCTGGAACTCCTCCTATCCCGGACAACAGGCAAGAAAGGGAATTCCGTGACGTCAGTAGCATGTGATCTCGCTCCTCACCGGGAACCCGTTACTGCTGCACAGTGTGGGGAAGGAGGGGCAGCTCCCGAGAGGCTTTTACGTGTCTCCCGGTCATACCTCGCCCGGGGGAGAGTCAACGGACCACGCAGCGAGGGCTGGGAATCTGAGGAACCACGGCTGGGGTGACTTCGCCACACAAAGAAGCCCGGTCAAGGGAGGAGCAGGGATGTGGGAGGGGCTCGGGGCACCCACAGCCCCCCTGCTGCGAGTCCCCACCTGCGTGCCGTGAGAAAGCGCGGGCACGCGGCGGCCCGCACGCACCTATTGAGCTCCCGGATGGCCCGGAGCCTCCGGATGTAGCGACGACAACTTGGCAGAATCGAGAGGTGGTGGGCATGCAGGGTGAGGAAGAAGCATTCCGTGGGGAATTTCGGCTCAGAAAACGGAGGCTGGTCTCCATCTAGGAAAAAAGAACGTAATTTCCGAGTAAGATCTATGACAGGTGAAGTAGGGGGAAAAGCGTGACTCAGAAGACAGAGTGATACGGGAACATTCACATTCTAAGGACACTTTGAAAAAGCGACAGACTCGAGGGACGCTGTAAGGGGATCAGAGGCCTGTGAGCTCTCGTGCTGAGCAGGCACCGTGCTGGGTCGCGCTCACCGGCAGCACACCCTGCCGCCCCGCGGATGCGGGAAGCTCCGCTACTCAGCACAGGTCACAGCGTCACTCGGAGTCCCAAAATGCTGCTACGTCACAGCAAGGAGCTTCCCCTGCCTTTCACCTACAGGGAGGCGTCTTTGCATTTCTAATCCGTGTTCACTAGTAGCAGTGCTGGAGAAGCCACGCACCCGAAGTCGCTCCCTCCTGGCTTCGGGCGTGGGATTACTGAGGACAACAGGATCGGTGACTCGGTTAAGTGCCACCTACTTCTTCCCAAACTTACAGTCTATCTTAGCACTCCGTTTATAGGGCATGGTAACTTGAATTTCTTCGTTCTGTATCTAATTCCTACAAGCCTATGTATCTATTTTTTCCTACAAAAATGTCCTTTTTCCTATGACATATATGGCCTTACGTTTTTCTCCCAAATGAAAATTGTCTATTGGTAGAATTTAGTTTGGATCTTATTAATAGCAGTTCTACAATTTGAATGGCACGATTTTGTAAGTGAGAAGACATGTTTCCCCCATTCTTTCATTTTATCAATACAATTTGAATGGCACGATTTTGTAAGTGAGAAGACATGTTTCCCCCATTCTTTCATTTTATCAATACATACTCATTTGGTCTCATTCTGTAAAGAGTGTGTTACTAAATTAAGACATATACCTATTGTATATACCTATTGTCCCATCGTGTCTGAAGTCATAAATTTCTCTCCTTCACAGCTGGGTCAAATCCTGTGGGTTTTTGTGGTTTTTTCCAGGTTTTCATTGGCATTTCTTTTTAATGTTTAATCCTCTGATACTTCTGCTATTTATTATTCTATGAGGTATGATTCCAAAATTGTACTAATAATACTCATTCAAAGCACAGCAATCAAACACTTCCTGCACTGTTTGTCAGATACGCAGTGCTGATGGCAGCTAAATTCTTTCTAGAAGGCATGCCATCACCACCGCCAGGTGGGCAGGAAGCCTGTCCCCATGCTGGAACAATCTTACATTATTTATACAATACATGCTACAGCCTTCCATGTCTGCTATTAAATAGCTCATTTTATAGTACAGAAGGGAAAAAAGTCAACTACCATCATGCCTTCGAATTATTCATATTTTTATACCACCAGCTCATCAACATCCATGAAAGTTTATGAGAATTTTAATTGGCATGTAAAAATCTACATAACTAGGAAGCTGACCACAGAACTGGGGCGTGCAGCAAAGAGGGGGAGAAGGGTTAAGACCGGGGAGGGAAGAACACAAGGGACTGTGGTGACGGCTCACGGGTGATACGGTGGCAGAACTATGGGGACTAGGACGATGTAAGAAAAAAATTAATTAAAAAAATAAATAGAAATTGGGGCCTCCCTGGTGGTGCAAGGGCTTAAGTCTCAGCACTATCAAGCTGTCCGCAGCCACTGCGGCACGAGTTCGATCCCCAGCCAGGGAGCTGACCCACATGGTGCAGCAGACCTCTCCTGTCTCCCCGCTCGCCCCTCAGCAGTGTATGTCAGTAGATCCGCCTATTCTGCTCCCCACTCTGTGTCTGGTGAATCCTCTCACCACCCCACACCTCTGGCCTGCACCCCAGTTCTTGTATGTATAAATAAATCTTTAAAAAAGAAATCTATGGGGCCTCCCCGGTGGCGCAGCGGTTGAGCGCTGCACTGTGGAGCTGTTGGCAGCGGCGACGCGAGTTCGACGCCCAGCCGGGGAGAATCCCACATGGTGCGGCAGACCTCTCCTGCCTCGCCCGCTGCTCCCCTCAGCAGTGTATTTCTGATCTGCCTATTCTGCTCCCCACTCTGTCTCTGGTGAACCCTCTTGCCGCCCCATGCCTCTGGCCTGTACCCCAGCTTGTATGTATAAATAAATAAATCTTTAAAAAAAAAAAAAGAAATCTATGTAACTGCTATCATTTATTATAAGTGTGTGTGCCCATTTTCCCCAGAACAGTGTTAATTCCTTCCACTTGTTTTATGTGCTCGTAGGATTCTGGATAATCCCAGTAAGAGCCTTTCCACTGTCTTGATTTTTGACTGGTATCTCTAGCTCATCAATTCATTTTCTGGAGAAGTGATGACAATTCGTGAGGAGTCACGGGCACTGACAGTGGAATTCACAGAGGAAACTCAAAGACACAGGGGGCGGCGCTCCGTCCCCGGCGACGGCCCGCGCACTCACACAGCTCGGCCAGCCACTCGCTCACGTCCTCCATCGTGGCGTTCACCCGCGTCTCGTCGCTGGGGAGGACGATCCTGCACCTCGGGTGGAAAATGTACGTGGGATCCACCGTCTCCAACTTGATCTTCGTACTCAGCTGCTGCAGCACCCAAAGGAAATTCAGCATAAATCCGTCCGTGGATACCAACCTATCATCTGTCTGTGAAACATGAAAACAAGTATTTGAAGTAATGATTTGAATGGAAACCTTGGCCAACTTTATAAGGTGACCAAAGGGTCATCCTAAAGCCAACGAGAGGGACACGTCTCACCACCGTCTTGCTATTATCAGTAGGCGACACTTGCTGAATATTGATCAAGTAAGAAGCATCTGAAATGTTCTCTCACTGAACGCTCACAGCAGCTGAGAAGCCAGTGATCCTGTTATTCACATTTGCAGGGGGGAGAACTAAGGCCCAGAGAAATTCAATGATTTGTACCTGACCTCAAAATCAGTAAGCAGGAAAAATACATGTTGCGTCCTTGCTCTTGTTACGGGCTGACAGTTTTGCTAGCCGACGGCAGCAGCCCCCTTGCATATGACTGTGGCCACCGGTCAGCTGAGCGGTCACTGTGGCCTGGGCTCTATTCAAGTTAGGCATCGTTATTATCCCCACTTAGGAAACCGAGGCACAGAGAAAGAACCGTGTGAGTGTGTGGGGCGGGGCACAGCTGGAGACCCAGGCTCCCCTACCAGCCCAAACTCTGCTCCACGCCTTCTTCCCCTGCTGGGCAGAGGTGTCACTTCATTCATTCATTCTGTACTGATGATACAGGCAGGACACCTTTGAACTTCTCTACTATGGCGAAGCAGCCAAGACACCTGTTTCCCTCACAGGACTGGTGTGCTTAGAAGCTGGAGACTGGTACTTGGGTCTGCCTCAGACCCCCCCATCTGTACCCCCTGCACCCCTTTCTGCCCTTTTTTTGCACAGCAGATTCAGGAGACTTGCCAAAAACCTTCTCCTGGCTTCCGGTTACAGTTCTCATCACGGTGGAATTCACTGACAGTGGGGGCGTCTCTGTGCCCCCGTCCTGCTCACTGTCCTTCAGCCACAAAGCCCTGGCGTGGGCCCTGACAGAACTCGTCCTCTGCTACTTAGTGCCTGACCGCATCCAGCAAGCTCTGTCCCCAGTCTCGTGATGCTGACTCTTGCCAGTCAAGACTGACCAGATGTCGTCTCCTTAAAGGACCGTCCCCGCAACTCGATCAAAAGCCACACCCCCACCTTTCTGCTGGGAGCGCCACGGTCACTCCCCAGCCCTGCCTGGCTTTACTGGGCGTCACGGACCACAACTGTGTGAAGTGGCAGACTGGCGGGCCTGCTCGCTGGCCTTGCAGAACAGGGGCACCCCAGAAGCGGGTGCGCCGCTGTCTTGCTCACACCGCACCCCTGATTCCTGGGCCACCCCGGGCAGGGCTGAGAAAAGGAGTGGGATGGAGAGACAGAAGGGGGCGGGGCGGGCGCAGGAGCCCTACCTGCATCTGTGCTTTCTTCATGTTGGCGTTGACGACGGCCGCCATGTAGCCGAGAGCGGCCTCGCGGGTTTCGCCATTTAACAAAATACTGTGCAGAGTCTTGAAAAGCTCTTGCTGAATTTTTCAAAGGGAAGAAGAAAAAGAAAACTTTATTGTAAAAATGATTTCCTTCTGACGTCAAGAACAATTAGCCTCTTCCCCACCTACCTCTCCCACTTGTACTCATTTTAGGAGGCCCTGACATGACAGGAGCAGAACTGTCCACACTCAACTGTGTCAAGATAATTAGCGTGGAAACAGAATGTGGAGTGGAGGAGGTGTGTCGTTACAGTTTTAATAAAATAGCCTTTGCTATTTCCTTTCCAGGAGAGGATCAAAATTACCTCAACGATGCTATAATTAGCCTATAATTTTGCTGCTTTTAAGTTTCAGAATGAAGACATATCCCTCCTTTGGCTTCCCTCCAATTTCTGTACACCTACCCTTCCCAGCTCCAAGTAATGCTGCAGTGACTGGCTAACCACACGCGTGTTTTCGAGGGTAATGGCAGGGCCTGAGAAATATTTTTCAACCACTTTAGCCTGGAGGAAAAGGAAAAAATTCCGTCAACATAGAACACATATGTCGGAAGGCATGTGAATATCACAGCAGCAAAGTGCAAATGGCTACGATACTTACATCATCTTCTGCGAAGACTGAGAAGCTAAAGAAAGCCCCCAAATAAGAGAGTCTCTGCAGCTCCCGCCCAGAGCCAGGGCTTAAGGACTTAGGCAACCACAGCGGCAAAGAAGCGACCTGCAAAACAAAAAACAGAAGAGGCGAGTCAAGCTGCTAAGTCAGAGAGTGAGGCCAAAGTGTACCGAGCAGAGATGCCCACAGCTACCCTGTGCACTGGTTCTCAGCCACCAGCTCGATACGGCTGACGTGGGACCCCTGTGAACACGAGGCTCGCATATGTGCCAGGGTTCCTGATGGACCTGCCTTCCCCCAGAGACCCCTCCAAGCTCCTCTGCAATTTTACAAGATGCTTTGAACTTTCTTCTGCCTCAAGATCCTCTGATAGGGCCCGAGAGGACTATTCTGACAGTGCCAAGGACTCCAGCCAATTTTTCTCGTAGGGCTTGTTATCCTTGCTGCATAGAACTTACCCCCAAAAAAGTCACAGCAGGAAGCAAATCCCAGGAGATAATGTTTAAGACCACAAAGTGACCGTCATGAGCCACCCACATGTGTTAGCTACGTCTACATCTAAATGTCCTTCGGGAGACCGTTTCCAGGTAAAGCTGCGAAGGAATGCGTCCATCCATGTGATCACTGCGACCGCGCGACCGCCCCACGGAACTTACCAAATTGCACACAGGGTGCGTCTTTCCAAACTTGGTTTCACAGAGCTCCCCTAAAGCCTGGAAACAAGACCAGAGAGAGTCGTGTCAGTGACGTCATCTTAAACACACTGCCTGTGTAACAGGGAGGAAGAGCTTTAGCTGAGCTGTTCAAACACAGGCATTCCCTCCAAAGTGCTGACAGCTGCACTGCTTTTCTAATAAACTCCTACGCTGTAAAAAACTTCAGGTAAAACAGAAAGATAAAATGAAATAGGAAATTCACTAGTAAACTTTCCTCTCGGAGATAACCTCTAATGATATTTTGGTAACAGTTTTCCAGAGATATATTTGTGCATATGCACATAGAGATAAAGGTCTATTTTTTAAAATGACTTTTTCACATAATGGCTTTCTACATCAAAAAGAGGTGCTTTGTAGATTTTAGATGCCTTGTCTCACCAGTGCTATGCAGGATCATAAGTAATTACAATTTAACAAGCTGTCGAATCCAGAACACATAAAGAAGTGTCACTTGCTTTTGAGAGCTCTGGTAATGCTGAGAGCTCGATTTCCCTTCAGAACACCCTCTCTCTCACGGGAGAACCAGGAGTAGTTTTTAGGGGCATCCATTTTAACACGGTCACAGGAAGCCAATCAGGCACCATTTTAACTGAGAATTGAATGTCCTCTGTGGTCTGAACAAAGTTAAGTGTTGCTAAAGCAGAATTGTGTGGGTGAGCGCACCTAGGTGTGACAGCGCTAAGAGGCTACTAGGGCCCAGGGAGCCGCTGTGAAGGGAGAGCTCGGCAGCACCTATGCAGCGCCCCCTAACTTGGCTGCAATGAGATCACCTGAGAAGCGTTTGAGAACCCAGTGCCAGGCCACACCCTGCCCACACCCTCAAGGAATTAAAGGATGTCTTCAAGACCCCCCAGGTGATTGCGTGCCCCCCACACCGGCCGAGCTGGGCTACAGTGGCCCAGAAAGGAATTACAGAGGTCTCTGTTTCGTTCCAACAGCTTCCTCTCCCTGCCTCTCATCACCGTCCTTCCCCTCACTGGCTCTCATTATTGTACAAGCATCAATAATGCTACAAAATAAAACAATTGTTCAGCAGAACGGAGGCCTTTGTCTTCTGACCAAGCAGCGGCTTGTTGACGTCTGACACGGAAAGCTCCTCACAGGAACATCAAGCTAGTTCAGACCTCAAGAGAAAGCCAACAACTCCGTCAGGGATATTTACGGAGCCGTGATAATTAAAGCGCACTGAAATATTTCATCACTGACTTCCAGCAATCAGATTGCTCCACTTTCTTTCATCTGCCACAGAACAGTGTATGAGCAGCCTCAGAATTTCATCAGGAACCTGAATGAGCTGTGCAAGGGAGAGAGCCCTGACATAATCCGCTCAAAATTATGTTTATTTTTTTGCATTTTATTTATTTTTGCATAGAAGAACTGGGGTGCAGGCCAGAGGTGCAGGGGCATGGGGGTGAGAGGATTCCCAGAGATAGAGTGGGGAGCAGAATCGGTCGATCTACCGAAATCCACTGCTGAAGGGAGCAGCGGGGAGACAAGAGAGGTCTGCGGTACCATATGGGGGGTTCAGCTCCCTGGCTGGGGATCGAACTCCAGCCTTAGTGGTGACAGCACTGAGACTTAACCCCTAGGCCACCAGGGAGGCCACAAAATCATGTTCAAAAGAATCCCCATTCACCTTCTAACTTCCCAGCACTGCCTTTAATGGCTCTAGTTGTTATTTGTATTTTTTAAAAATAGATACAAGCTCCTTGGGGACACCTCCGCGTGGACATTTAACAGGGCTCTTGTCTGACAGTGCCAGGTGGTCTGGCTTTGTGCAGATGAGGAGAACCTGTGGAGAGGACCCTGCCGCTCCTGTGTCCCGTGTCCCAGGCACTAGGCCCAGAGAGGGCCTCAGAAAGCAAAGAAGACAGAATCCAGTTGGTAATGTGAGAGAGAAGAACAATGACAGTAAAAAATTACCAGTTTATCCAAAAGCCTTTACACAAGCTTGTACTCATACAGGGAGTTAAAAAATCCACATTTTGTTATTGTCCCTTCAGATTTCTAGGATGAAAAATACTCAGTAATATTTTAAAGCATTTTTCTCCCCAAATTCCAGAGCAGCAAATTCGGAGAAGGGGAGAGCCTCTTATTCACATTCTGGCCCCAGTGTTGCCCCAATGTTGAGGACCCGATGGGTAGTGAACTGCGAATTGTGTGAGTGTAGGCTGCTGCGCCCTGCTGTCTCCCAAGCAGAGCCTGCAGAGCAGCACGGCCTCAAGGAACATGGAAGAGGAGCAGGAGAATTACTCTGAGCTGACTGACAGTCACAACCTAGAGACAAAAATGTACCACAGGGGGTCTCCCTGTGGTACAGGGTTAAAAGTCTCAGCACTATGACGCTATCGGCAGCCACTGCAACATGAGTTCGATCCCCAGCCAGGGGGCTTCCCACATGGCGCAGCAGACCTCTCCTGTCTCCCTGCTGCTCCCCTCAGCAGTGTATTTCAGTAGATCCGCCTGTTCTGCTCCCCACTCTGTCTCTGGGGAATCCTCTCACCCCCACACACTTCTGGCCTGTACCCCAGCTCTTGAATGCATAAATAAATAAGTTTAAAAAAAAAAGCACCACCTTCCTGAGTGCAACTCTCCTCGTAACCTGCCTCTGTAATAGTTTTTCTTTCCATAACAAAATTTCATTTCCAATATGGGCCGCTCATTGCTAGAAAGGGAAGGCCGCCACCCATACTGGTCGTTTTCAGAAGCTGTGTGGTCAGCCGAGGCCCAGTTGGGCGATGGCACCCCCGAGGCTAGGGGTCGACCTGGCAGAGGGGCCTGGGCCACTTCTTGCTGCACACCCAGCACCCCAACATGGTCAACACGGTCATTCCAGGCTTTCCACGTGAAAGCAAGGCTGCCACAGGCCTAGGGTGGGGTACGTTAAAGCCATCCGCGAGCGGGTTCATGGACAGAGCAAGTCTTACCATGAGCGGGTACTTGAAGTAGTCGCTGTCCAGGGAGCACTCTTTGGCAGCAAGAGCCAGGCCTTGTAAAATGGGGATAAAGATCTACGAGAGATAAAAGGAGAACAAAATCAGAAATGTAAGTGTCAGAACACTGAGGAGGGCGAGTGATGTCAAACTGAGGGCTGGATCTGAACGTCCAGGCATTTCTACTCCCCTGAGGAGAAGCCATTTTAGGTGAACGGAATCTAGAATCCAGCCACACAGGGCTGCTGTCGCCTTTGACTGGGCTGCCAGAAGCAGCACAGCTGGATTCTCTAGAAGTGACAGGGTTTGGTGAGCTCTAAAGCTCTGGCAGGACTTCTATGATTTGCTAGAAACTCACAATTTGGAGCCTGCTGCAGGGCTCAGCGGGGTCCCCCACTCTAACCAACCAGCCTGCACCCCTCAGCAGCAGATAATGTTTCTGATTCCCACCTACCTATCACTTGCAAAGGAACTGGACTAAATGTTCTACTATTTTCTCAATCTGATTAATATTTCAAAAAACCCTGGGCTGCCACCCACTGCCTCCCTCTAATTCTTTCCAGCTCTCCCTGCTCACTTTGAAGAACACAAGCAAAACAGACCAATGGTGCCCATTATTATTACATTAACTTTCATTATGTAGAGCAAAGAGACAGCTGATAATATTGACAGTGACACAAGACTCTTTACTGGCAGCCTGACCGCCACGCGTGCGGTAGCTGACATGGTCCCCTGATGTCAGCACATAGGGGCACTCAAGGTCACTGTCACACGTTAGCAATTAATAACACCAGTGTACAAGGAGACTACAATGTTTGGACCACACAGCTCACCTTCGGGCCTCACAGTGCACTCAGTGACGAACATATTCAGGGAGCTGGCTGGGATTCAAGACTAATAACATTACGTGGGAAATGCTGTCAACCACAGCTGGCGGTCTGAATGACAGGCTGAAAAAGGGAGGGTCCTGTAAAGCCACGGGGAAGCCTGCAAGCTCCCCTTTCTGCTAATTTCCTCCCACTGTATTAAGCATCTTTGTGACCGAAGGAGCACAGTGATTTGAGGCGCCCCAGAGAACCCCAAGATAAACACACTTCTGTAAGAGCTCATTCTAGCTTTGGCAACTCAAACAATTAGGGTAGAAGTAATGTGCTTTCATAACCAAGCTAAAAATGGAGAGGTAGGAACAAGGAATGCCAATGTTGCCATCAAGATAAAAGAAAAAAAGAACAGACATTCCAGAATCATCAAACACCATTATTTTCATAAAGAACTGGTCATCTCAAAAAAAAATCTATCAGTGTATTTTTCAGGGAATGCTATCTAGAAAGGAAACCATCTTTACTCTTCATAGCTGAGTTACCCTCTTTTTGCAAGTAGAGTTGAATTTGTAAGGAACAGAAAAAATTACTAAGCACAATAATTTTCACACAAACATCAGACTGCTTGTGACTTTAATTCAGAGATCTCTGCACACCTGCGTCCACTACAGCATTATTGGCAACAGAAATAACCTAAGTGCCCAAAGACAGAAGAATGGATTAAGATATGGTGAACGTAAAATGGAATACCCCTCAGCTAGCTAGCCAGCCAGCCAACAGCCAGCCAGCCAGCCATCTCTATAAAAGATGAACTCTTGCCAACTGTGACAACGTGGAAGAAACTAGAGGGGCCTACGCTGAGCAAAGGAGGCAGAAGGAGAAAAACAGATGCAGGATGGTTTCACTCATGTGTGAAATATAAAGAAACAAGACAAAGAAACAGACAAAACTCAACCAAAATAAACTCTTGAAACCTGACAAAATAAACTCTTGACACCTGACTGGTGAGTGATCTGGTATCATACATCCAAAGAGGGGTGAGCCTACACCCCTAAATCGGATAGTGTTATAAACCAGTGTTACCTCATTGTAAGCAAAGTACTTAAATGATACAATTTAAAAGATGCTACAAAGTTCTTGTTTCTAATCCTAAATTCTAGCTGCCAGTTAACTGTTCATCTTTGAACACCTCAAACTTTTTCACTTGAGCAATTCCATGTCACTCCTCACTCCCTGGAGAACAAACACAAGGTAATTCGTCAGGAATGACAAGGAGTCTCCAATCCCAGTGGCAGAAAAAGCACCAGAATTCCACAGTTACCACACACAGGGTTGGAGCAGTCGTGGGTCACCAGTGTACTAACCCCTGCTGACCTGTATATTTTCGAAGGGTTAATTTTCTGTTCTGTGAATTTCATTTTGATTTTTTAAAAAAAGGTCATTTCATAAGCTCTGTGTACACTTATGACCAGATTTTTCAGCTGTCCACTGGCTGATAAGGCCACACTGCTTCCTCAAATGATGTCTTTTCGAATAGGGAGAGCATGGTAATGATGCAGCTGCCTACAGAACACAGTTTTGAGGTTTGCCAGGACAGTTCTTTATTTTCATCTGCATTCACTTATTTCTCCAGATGCCACCTTAGGGAGTCCCATAGGCGAGTGGACCATCACCTAAGACGAGCCGTTGATGAATCACTGATACAAAGGCCACAATACCGGTTGAGCTTTAACTCCAGATTCTTTACTAATATTTGGAAAACACAATTCCCAAGAATCCAGAGGCCTTGAAACAAGCAGTCATGAATAATATTAGGTATAAAAGTTAGCTAAAAGGAATCACGCCAATTCAAGCTATTGCCTCTGCTATTCTTTCAAGTCAAAGAAAGAGAAATAAATGATCACAAAGGAAAATGTACCAAGATGTCCTAAAAATCCTTCTATCAAGGGCAGTAGCTTGTGTGAAAGTTGCTTGGCAAGTGCAGACTTTACCACAAAACAGCAACAAAATATAATGGCAAACTTTGAACTTGGAAGAAACTTTCAAAACCAGCCAGCTGTATTATTAAATATCCGGGCTGCAGTGCTACCACTGCTACAGCTTGAGTTCGATCCCCAGCCAGGGAGCTCCCCACAAGGCGCAGCAGACCTCTCCTGTCTGGCCACTGCTCCCCTCAGCAGTGGATTTTAGTCAATCCGCCTGTTCTGTTCCCCACTGTCTCAGTGAATCCTCTCACCCCTGCCCCCATACCTCTGGCCTACACCCCAATGCAATAAATAAATAAATAAATAAATAAATAAATAAATATCCAAGTTGCATTTTCAGTTGACAAGATATAAAAATGTATGGCTACTTAGAGAATGAAATAATCAGTATTCTATAAGGCATCTTTCCTAGTTTAGTGGCAAAAAGACAGACTTTATGTCGCGTGTGGACTGCTGCTTAGCTGACTTGGTCACTAACTTATTAATCTCTCTTGGTAAACTCAGAGCACTACTTTTCAACACTACTTGTCTGACAAATGCCATCCCTTGCTGTTCTTATGTGAAAGCTCCCTGAATCCAGGGGCGGGGCTTTCTATTTCTTCTTGTCTCCCAAAGCACTTAGCGAGAACCCTGCTTAAAAGGCTCAATGTTCGACTGGTGGAAATGAGCGTATGATACGAACAATGCTGCTGTCAATCTTACTTCCTCAGGAAAGGAATCTCAGGCAGGTCTCGTCTGAGCAAATCACACGTGCACGTTCAAATTCAAGAACAGAAGTTTTCAGTGTACAGTGTATTTAGAAATCTGCCTCAGTGTAGAAGCTCCTAGGCTCAGCATTGCCATAGCAACTCACAAACCCTTACCTGCTTGAACACTTCTTCATCCTGGTGAGTGGTTCTCACCAGTTCTTGAATGAAACCATAGGGGAGATTCCTACACAGCATATACGGCACCAGAAAGGACGGCTGCTGCATGGACCTGCGGACACACCAAGGTCAAGGGCTGAGATGAATGGGCTCATTGACACATAACAGCAGAACACACGGAGTGTCAGGCAGCGGCCACTGCCCGGCGAAAGTCAGACTTTAAATTTCTCGAATAGTCTACACGAGCGTTTAAAGCAAAAGATCACCCTTCTTATTAAGAACTGCTTTTTGCCTAAAAATGGGAGACTGCAGGCTATTTCAGAAAAATTCATCTTTCCCTACATATTCTTCTTTAAAATAAAGCATTGAAAAAGAAACAGCATTAAATGTCTCTTTTACTTACCGGCTTATGCCTGATCCGCCTGCAAAAAAACAGCAGCGGCAAGAGGATTTTAAAGACCCTTATTAATTTTAACCATGAAACACTTTTTAAGATCTGGTAAATGTATCATTTCCCTTCTTTTTGACAAGTTTCAAAAACATCTGGTTACAGTTCAGGAAATAATACAATATAATGAAGAGTGAATAAAAGTTGTAACTTTGTCACTTTTCCTTTAGATATTTCTGCATAAAAGAAATAAAAGACACAAATAATCTTTCACTAAACTTGAAACCCTTACCGGCCTCTCAGAAACAGGCAAATAATAATGTCACACTGGGGTGCTTTCCGAGCTCCCTGTCCCCCGCTGTACTTTCTTACTGGACAACAGACACTGGCTGTGTGTTCCACAGAGCGGGCGGCTCGGCGGAGCTGCCAAATGTCTCTAGGTTCCAAGCTGCTCCCTCACACTACACTGCTCGGTGCCTGCTGTGATGTCCACAGGCTTCAACAATGACCCATGTCAATAAAAGAACTCTAAAAAGATAATTTAACTTCTTTTAAAATGGATTTTATGCCACCTTAGACAGGAGGCAGGAGTGTCTCAATATCAGTATTTGAGAGAAGGGAAGGGACTTGAGAGAGCATCCAGCCAACCACTTTTGTGTAAGAGGTGACAAAGTGGGCCCTCCAAGGTGCTGCAACGTGGCTGGACAGCTGCCACCCCTGAAGGCGGGGTCCTCTCTCACTGCCCCCAGCACATGCTGCCCCATACCTTGGCTGTGTGAGGGAGCCTTGAAGCACTAACGCAGTGTGGGAGATGCACTGGGAACGGATGTTGCCCAGAAGCTGGCTGACTGCGGGCTGGCTGCACATCTGGAAAGAAGGGGGAGGTTAGGACCACGGAGACAAACAAAATAATCCCACACTGTTGAAAAGGGAGGAATCAGAACTGGCTCCCCAGGAAATGGCATGCTCCTCCCCTCCTCTGTCTGGACAGACAAACCAGAGTAAGACGGGCAGGCCAGGGAGTCAGCGACGGCCACTGAGGAGTCTCAGAGATATCCCCGCCCTCTCTGCTGCTGCTGAAATGCAACAAACCCCGGAGAGTCCCTCACAGATACGGTGGGCAACTGGGCTCCTTTATCAGTGGAAAACTAGAGCCAGAAGATGACAGAGGAAGGAGCGAGGCTAACGCAGCAGCATGAAATAGTAGGAAAAGGGTAGCTGCCTGAGTTAAACACAGTTTTGCAATGGACTTTTTATGTGATTCTGGACAATTACTTGAGCTCTCTGAGAATCGTTTTCTTATCCATACAATGGAAGAAGTAACAGGGTTACATGGGACTCTGAACAGTTGTGAGGTTTGAGCTAATGCAGAACGAGCCCAGAGTGGGGCAGGCTTCGGGCTCTGCATAAATGTCAATTATTATTATGATTACGCAGAGTATCAGAGATTATCAAGGACATGTAATCACTGGAGATGTTGTCACTGAGCCCTGTCACTTCTCTCCTTCAACAGGGGTGGGTTCCATCATGGCAGAGGCCTGTATTGTTCTGAGAGCCCCCAGTGCCAGCGCAGCACCTGGCATGTAGAGACTGTTTACTGATCGCCCTATGGACTGAGTTAGTGAATGAACCGCCTCTATGGGGGAAAAGATTATTTATCAGGGCCTCCCTGGTGGTATAAGGGGTTAAGTCTCAGCATTATGGAGCTATTGGCAGCCACTGCAACACGAGTTCGATTCCCAGCAGGGGAGATTCCCACAGGGTGTAGCAGACCTCTCCTGTCTCGCCCGCTGCTCCCCTCAGCAGTGGATTTCAGTCAATCCGCCTGTTCTGCTCCCCACTCTGTCTCTGGTGAAT
The DNA here is from genome assembly GCA_004024925.1 of Scalopus aquaticus. NCBI lineage: Eukaryota > Metazoa > Chordata > Mammalia > Eulipotyphla > Talpidae > Scalopus > Scalopus aquaticus. The sequence goes on from PVIJ01003507.1 coordinate 54,222, forward strand.
CCGCTCACCCTCCCACACCTCTGGCCTGCACCCCAGCTCTTGTGTGCATAAATAAATGTTTGTTGTTTTTTTTTTTAAAGATTATTTATCAAACAAAGAACCAGGCCTTTGTGGTTTTTCAAAAAATGACTTTCTTCATTTACCTTTGGTGCTTTTTTCTCCTCTATTCCAACTCGGTCAAAACACTCGATGAGGTAGTTCAGCATGTCTGTCTCTTTGCAGGTCTCAATGGTGAAATGGTCACTGTAGGAATCCCACGTACTTGCCCCTCCAGAGGCTCCCAAACTTTGGAGGAGAGAGAAGACAAGTGATGACTCCTATCTCTTCTCAGCGGTTTCTTCTTGACAGTGATTGCATTTCTGCAGCAGAGAGCCGGTTAGAACCCCGCCCCACAACCAAGCACAGACACCATGCGGCCCTGTTTCAGCTGCTCCAAGTCCAAGGCCAATTTCAGCAAACATTTTACTGACCTACAGAGAGTCTGACTGGAGAGGCAGCATCTGGGCTCACCGGCAACTTCAGCTCACACAACCGGACACAGAGTGGCCGCCCAGTGCCAGACAGTCCCACACACTAAAGCCAAACTGCCAGGTGTCACCCGGGGCGACTCGGAGGCTAACGTCAGCCCAACCACTGCAGTCCCCTAACTCTGCAGGGGTGACGTCACAAGGCACTACCAGAACACCCCTCCTCCTCGTGATTTGTAGCATGGACCTCAACAGCCCTCATCCAGCATTTGCCAACAGGGCCAGAGCTAGGAAAACTGTCCGTTAGAAACATGAAAAATATTTAATGACATAAGCAATTCCAAAACTCGCAGAGCAAAAAGGCCAAACAGTACTGTATAAATAAGCAGCAATTAGCAATCACTTGCTCTATGGGTATCCGAAAGTGCCCCCAACCTCCTGCTCACGCGCTGCCTGAACCTCGAACCTCACCTCAGCAGCAGTGAGGATGTGGAAGTGCTTGTGAGACACACACTGGAAACCACGCGAAGCACCGTTATTATTAGTAATAACGCTCCTCGGAGGCCAAAGCCAAACATCGCCAGGGTTAGTTAGAGGTGAGGCGATTAAGTTCAGATGTACCATCAACAGGTCACATACCAAGTGTGCTGTTTGACTCACACGTTGATTTGAAATACACAAAAGACAGAGATCAATGATGGTACAAGAGGAGGCCAGGAAATTTGAATGAAGAGGAAATACTACAAAATATTATGATAGTCGCACGAGCACGGTAATAAAGGATGGGAAGACTAGCAGCAGGAGGGGAGACCACCTCTACTTCACCCTGGGCAGACAACTAGAAGTCAGAAATGAAAAGTACCTGGAGGAATTGAGACAATCCGGGCGTGTGAGGCAGACATGCAGATACACACGCTGGCTTGGGAACACAGACATAACCGACCTTAGGGTCTTAGAAAAACTTACAAAATGGATCTTGAAATGAAAGTCGGATGAGTATTTCAATTAAAAAGATGAAAACCGTGCCGGTTCTAAACCCAAGGCTTTGAGAAAGAGCCCAGCCAATGTGAGCTCTTACAACTTACGACGCAAGTCAGACAGAACAGAAGGACACCAACCAGGCTGGGCAGTGTCCATGATGCTTTTACCACTGCGACATAGGGGAAGTCCTAAGGGGATCTAAAGAATTGTACCACCCTTGGGTAGACTAAGTGAATGAATTCCAGATAACAGCACTGAGAGTTAATAATTACTTCACATAATAGGAATATAGAGGAACCCTCCTGAAAACACAATGAAAATATTCCTGGAATTTGCACACGCATAAGATCTGTGCAAAGTGAATCGATAATTTTAGAAGCATGAAGAAACATGCTTCTTAAACAAATCCATTGCAGTTTCCTCTCCTCAATAATGGGGATAATCACCCTCTTATTTGCCCATTTTTTTGGATGCACGTTCCGGGATTCTGCGTGTTCTCAATGCGAGGCAAAGCCAGAGCTGTGCAGGCTTGAGCAATGTAAATCCACTGAACAAGAGCACGCCACGCCTTCTGTGTCCCAGGCTGGGGGTCGGGGTGGGGGGAGCGGCGGGCCAGATGGAGCACAACCTTGTTCATATGACCAGTACATTCTATACGGGCGTGCATCAAAAACCAAAGAATATAAAAGTGCCATGAAGGAGAGTAAAAGCAGAGCACAGGTGACAGAGAGTCTGTGTGTATCTATGTTTAATGCAGCAGGGTCAGGAGCACCTCAGAAAAGATGGCGACCACACACAGACCTGAGGGAGTCGGGGGGCGGGGGGTTCAGGGCAGCTGGCCAGAGAGGAAACAAGTGCAAACGGGGGCGAGGGTGGGCTGGTGGGTCTCAGGATGGGACGGAGCGTTTCAGTTGGAGGACACAGGCAAGTGTGGGGAGAGGGATTCTGGAAGGAGGTAGGGGTGTGTGTGTGTGTGTGTGTTTGTGTGTGCGTGCGTGCACATGCGCACACATGCAATGCAATGTCACAGGCCAGGGTGAGAGGTTTGGGGACAGACACAGTGGAAAGATTTCTTTGTAGTTATGTTCATGTTTCGTGTCCACAGAGTGACGGCCTGCAGAAATAAGGGGGTAAATGTTAATGTTCTTGTCTGTCAGTTTTCTCTTTTCTCTGTTCACATAGGTGCATGTCTTTCAAGAACTGACCCTATTGCTAAAAAATCTAAGCAGCTGACAACAGTAAGAAAAAAACCAAAAAGCAATTTTCTTTCTAGTCATCAACTTCCTAAGACAGGATTAGAAGAAATGTGCTCAGAATAACTCCTGTTCTAGCTTCATTACAAGGTAACTGTCTCACTTCACTCATTCCACTCCTGCAGGTCATTCCTTAAGACCTACACAGCTCTCGTACAGAGGACTTCAAGATGTTATCAAAGGAGTATCTTGCCGTTCTTAAATTAATCCTTACTGTCACTATAAAGAAGTAAAAGAATGTGTTTCCCAATCACTTCCAGAAAGATCTGCAATGTACTGAGTTTACCGGGCAAACCCAACGGAGACAGGTACGGCCTGTCAAATCTTTCTTCTCCGGCACCCATTTACCAGGCAAGAAGTGGGTGTTAAAATTGTTTACTTCTAAGCAAACAAAATTCTGGGAAGGTCAAGGGAAAGGGGGAGAGAAAAAGCTATTTACTTGCTCAACTCAACAAGGCCCTCTGTACCTCATCCTGATCTCACGTGCTACACTGAGGGAGTCCATCTGCTTACTCAGCTATTCTACCCACCCTTTTGCATTCTGTTTAAGATCTATGAATAGAATCTCTAAGTTGCTAAAATCTGGACAGATGAGCTTTCATTTCAAAGGCCACAAAGGACATACTCAGGGACTGGCATGGGGTTTTGGAATTAGGAGTAAAAAGTCGGCATTTCCTTGCCAAGGAACAGAGCCAGCGCGTAGACTCACAGCAGCAAAATCACCAGTGAGAGGGGAGAACCATGCAAGTCCCAGTGGGCACAAAAGGGTAAGTCAAGGGGGCACGGTGAGGCACCGGGCACCAGGACCTCATGCAGGCTCTGCCGAACTCGAGCTACGTGACTGACCCCCCGCAGGGACTGGTGTGGGGTAGCAGGAGCCTCGGGGGGCAGGAGGGGCGACATCTGAAGACTGCTGACCCCGTGCCAGGCACAGGAGACCCAGCCCGTACCTGCAGCCAATATTTCACAACCAGGGAGTCTGGTCTCCCCTTGGAGGTATAGAATCTAGAAGGCTGGGGTTTTAGATGCCAGGAGAGGAGAATTAGCCAAAGCAGCACCTACTGTTATCTTTGTTGTGAGAGAAAGTTGGAATGAAATAGGCCAGGGAGAGAGGGCATTCTGCTTGCAGAAAACTTACAGCCAAACGGATACAAAGCATTTTTCTGTGTACGGAACTGATGGCAGACAAGGACCCCTGCCTGACGCTGTAATCACGCACCAGGAGTTACCTGCCTGGAGCAGACACTCATACCTTGGGGAAACTGACTCAAAACAGGGACACAGTGCTCAAGCTGATGCAGCCAGCACCTTCCCAAGTGAACAGTCAGCCTCGCACCGACACCCTCCTCCTGGCACACACATTCTCTAACGATTCTTCTGAACACCGTCACTTACTGAGGCACCTAACTCCTCCTCTTGTCTCTATTTATAGCCGGGAGTTATTTTTGGACAGTGCTGGGCACAAATACCAACTCAGTCCAGAGGAAACTTCGATTTAAGAGCAAAACTGGAAGACAGTGAGTCAGCAGGTCAGAGAGAAGGTGCTAGTAGGTTTCCTTGCTCAAAGTCACTTAGCAGCCCCAGGCCGCCTGTCACTGGGTTTGCAGCGGTGAACACTGAACGACACCACCAGGTTTTAGCCTCTGCTCCATTCCAAAGGCTGTCTGGACAAAGACGGTCTCGCTTCCCTGGGTCAAGGAGGTGATTAACAAAACCAAAGCCCTATGGCCTCTATCCTTTTCATTGGGTGGCCCCGACAGAGTCCGGTGCTCCTCGCCCCTTCCTAAACAGCGGCCACCCAGGCAGCTAGTCCCCAGGAACACGGGGCTCACAGGGGAGCTCATGAGGGGCCCTCATTTAGATCCTAGGGCGGGTGAACTTACTGTTGACTAGTCTTTAATATCTTGTTTGTGTTTCTACACGCTTCCCACCACACTTAACAGGCAACAGTGAGTATCTGCTGCGTGTTCCCCTAGCCCACGCTAAGGGCCTGCTACCCCAGTGCATGCAAGGCTCTCACAGCCTGGCTTTCAGGTGCCTCACTGCACTCCACTCTGTTTGGATGCAAAGCACACCCCTAGTTAGGGCTCATGAAAGTTAGTTCCTAAGCACCTAGGCACATGCAGGGGTGAGAGTCCATTCCTCTGATACCTGGACCCAAACTGGACACAAGAAAACTCATCACCACCACCACCACCACCTTCATCATCACCATCATCATCATCATCATCATCATCTTCTTCTTCTTCGTCTTCATCACTACTGTCCCCAGAGAGTGCGAAGAAGAGGAAGGAGAAAGGACTGCCGTACAGACTACCACAACAAAAGCAAAAGAGGTCGTCAGGGCCAAAGGGAAAACAAGAGGGAGCAGTTCATAGCTGCTGGCCTTTCAGTTACAGCTGCTGCTAGAAGCTTTGTCTACTCACAAGCAGGGAAAGAACCCCCTCAATTACTGAGCTGTGGAGGGACATCCGAGGGGGGGGACACTGGCTTCTTTCTAAGAGACTGGAGTCAGAGTTGGGGAGGGGGTGACCAGTGGTAACCAGTGATCAGAGGTAGTGACACCAGGCCCAGATTTGCTCCCGCAGCCCTTTGGTCAGGCTGGGCCTCAGCTCCAATGGGTGACGGCACAGAAAGTCAAAAGGGGACTTTGTACAGGAAGGAGGCAGAGTGAGGAGAAGGAAGGGGACGGATGAGCCCATGACAGAGCGACCCATCCTTTCTGCTCTCCCCAAAGCCGGCAGGAGCGTGGGCTGGGGTGTGCCTGCAGAGCGGCAGACACGCGTCAGGACCCCAGATGGCAAGACACGTGCACCCAGGTCAGCGCCACGCGGCAGGTCCTCTGAAGCGTGTTAGTCACCTTGCCCTGCACTGCAAACAGGCACAGCTCTCCGGCTGAGTAAATACCTAGGAGAGATCCTCAGGGGGGGCTGGCGGCCCACGGCACTGGGTGAGGCGGGCAGGAGGGGAGGCCCCGTGCCGGCGACTCCCGTTCTGGAGGAGCTGGCTGGCACTGCTTGAGGGCTGCTAGCGAGGCCAGGGAGGCTGGGGGAACCAGACAGCACGGGGAGGCCTGCGGAGCGCGGGGTGGGCGAGGCTGAAGCTCCCCAGGGGTGGGCGACCGTGTAGGGGCGATACCGTGGAGAGGGGGGCTGGCTGCCGGTGGCAGTCCCAGAAGCCCCGCCGTGGGGACCGAGGGACAGAGACGGCACGGCCACCTGGCTGGTGGCGCGCGAAGGGGAGGCCAGTGGCGGGCTCCTCACTGGCACAGAGCTCCAGAAACTTGCCTGGGGGGCTGGGCTCGTTTCATAGAGGCTGGATTGGTTGAGAAAAGGAAGAAAGAAGAGAACGTTGAAGAAAAAGTTGAGCTAAACAACTAAAATGAAAAAGCTTTTAAAGAACAGTGTAATGAAATGCTTCGCCTCTCTAAGGGTTAAGCGGACACATCTGTCAGCTACTAAGCTAAGCAATTACAGTCTAAGTGCCGTACTAATCTAGAGGTTCCACTTCACCACGGGCGAAGCCCTTTCTCCAAAGAATGGTGCGCTGTATCCCGTCACTGGTTTCCAGAAATCAGTGTACCAACAACATAAGCACGGAAGGCCCGAGACCAATCTGGGAAAGACAGCACCCCGCCAGCGCCTGGGTGCTCGCCCCCAGATGTGACCCGTGCTGTGTGAACAGTGTTGACGCTGGCCGTGAATGGAATTCCCTTCTCTCGAGAACACACTTCACGGTGACGTGGCCACCACTTCGATGAGCGAGAGAACCACGCTGACCTGGACAGAGAGCCGGCCCCGAAGGAGCGCACACTGCAGAACATGGGGCTTGTTCCGGGGTTGGAGCCGGTATTTAGCAGGAGGTTTCTGTCTGGTGACCGAGCTGCCGCTGTGATGGGCTGTGACGTGGCTGTCAGGCTGGCAAATGGGTTTTCGTCTCTAGTCTGAGTGGACATCATTAGCACTTCCATTAAAATCTGGCCAATCAAGTCCTTAAAATCAGAGAACACTGTTGGAAAGACAGAACAAAGAAGAAGTGACACGAGGCTCTTTATGTACGCAGCCCGCGGCAGGCCAGATGGAGCCACAGAGGACCCCTGGGCACGCTGGACCAGATTCTAGAACAGGAAAATGGACATTAGTGGAAAACCTGGCAAAATTGAAATAAATTTAGTCTGAGGCATAGTGACTTCAATCCCCAGCCAGGGAGCTGACCCACAAGGCACAGCAGACCTCTCCTGTCACCCTCTGCTCCCCTCAGCAGTGTACTTCAGTGGCTCCGCCTGTTCTGCTCCCCACTCTGTCTCTGGTGGATCCTCTTACCCCCTGCACCTCTGGCCTACACCCCAGTTCCTCTCTGCATAGGTAAATAATAAACCCTTAAAAAAAATACAAAAAAGCTGTAGGCGCTGTCTGTAGGGAGAAACTACCTCCAGCTACAGAGTTTTATCAGACTCAAAATGCAAGTAGGTAAGGGTTTCTTAGTCGACATATGTTTTATATGAAGTGGGCTATTAATTACAAAGTTCAGATTCTTCGTGAAGGGTCTGGGATTAATCAGCATCTACATTCTAGTTTCCTTCTCTTCCTCACAGCTCCCAAGCGAGGTCTACAGGCTTTCAGACACGCTTCAAATATCATCACATAAACTTAGAGCTCTAACCTGTCGATCTTATCTGACTTGGTTCTTAGAAAATACCATTTATCTATCTGCAAGACGGGTTTGAGAATCTCAATTTTTATAGTAAGTCTAATAGCAAGTCAATGGAACAGAGTGGAGTTCAGAAACAGACCCAAATACATACATCCGCTTAACACGTGACCGAGCCAATGTGCTATATATTACGCTTCTGTCTTCTGGTTTCAAACCATCCTTCTCTACTTAGCTTTATGATGCTGGACTTGGACTCCAGACCACATTTTTAAGAACGAAAGAAAAACAACAAGCAGAGGGATACGAACACACAGAGGCTGGGCTCGTGTCCAAGCCCAGAGTTAGCAAGAACCCGCCGAAGCACGAGTGGCTGATGCATTCTGCTGGAATGCAGGGACTTGTTTTTTGCCCTGGGAGACAGGGACCACCAGGAAGCAAAAGGCAAGCTGGGGAATATTTTTTTTTTTATTTAAGATACATCTACAGAGGGACTACTAGGGGTCAGGCACCTTCCCAGGCACAATGAGCAGATCTCTGCTGCCAGGAGGCCCCTTCTGCGTCCTGCCCACCTCCCCTGGACTCCAAATGCCGAGAGTGAAGAAAAGTGCCAGGCCTGCTGGGTCCTGCTGAGTGTTTCATGGCTTGCTGTGACGGTGGCTTAGTGTGGCCTCTCAAACAGAATCCTGGGAACACAGCAAAGCAACAGGATGCTGTCTTGCTAGGCGATTTAACAACCGGGTCACTCCACTGCCTACACGACAGCCGGTGGGCGCGTGAGGCGGGTGCAGGTCAGACAGAGCCTCTGCGCCCCCTGGGACCGCCCAGTACTGCTGCGTGAAGGGAGGCGCCACAGGTCTTGCTAAGCGGCGTCTTATTGCAAAGGAAAGAGCTCCACCATGGCACCATGGAGACTATTAACTTATTTATATTGTTTTCCAGAAATCGTGAAGGAAATAATTTTTATTGGTAAGATCAATGGAAAGTGGCAGTGTCCTAACCAAGAAGTACCCCTATAAACAAAAATACAACCCCAAATAAAGCGGTACAGAGTGGCTGTGGGTAACGGTGAGGGACAATGGACCTTTTCTTTAAGTTCTCTGAGAACAGACAGCCAGGCTAGATTCCTACCTTCTTTTGGGTTCTGTTTAAATTGTGCGGAAAGAGAAGAAAGAAAGATGACATCTCTGTCCCGGTCCTTCCAGGAGACTCGAAAGATCTTACAGACCAGCTGTAAGGCCTGTTCTTCTGACACTTCAGCACCTGATGAAGGCTCCTTGTGAGGAAGAAGATTCGGGGGTTAATATCAAGCGGAAGGAGGTCTGAGTCAGATTTCAGTGGAAATACTTATTCCTGATTTAATTCTTTCACTCACACAGACACTTCAGAAGTGCATCTAAGTACTCACCCGCTGATTCAGGAAAGACTAAACTTACTGCTATGGCTTCAGAGCAGAACAGGCAGGTCTCATGAGCTCACCATGCAGCAGGGGAGCCAAAGGGGCCAAGGGCATGGTCGGAATCATCAAGGAAGCCATGTGACCAGGGGTCTACAGAGAGTCTGTTCATTTTCTTTTCTGAAGCCAAAGGACCAGATTAAATTCTACGTCTACAACTAATTTTCCTCCCAGAATTATTCCATGATTTAACATTTCTCACTACTTTCCATCACAGATATAATATCATGTTGAAGTTCTTTATAAACATTAAAGAACTAGACAAAAACATGTCACCCACTAGGACGCTACCACCCAGGACCCAATGACTCAGTCACATGCTGCTGGGCACCAGGAACTCACCAAAGAGGAAGTGACGTGTGTCAGACGCCAGCTCTACGCCATGACACACACGAGGAAACCCTTTTTCTGAATATAGGGAATCTATCCATCCATCCATCCATCCATCCATCCATCCACATAGATTTAGGGGACTTTTTCTAAATATCGGGTGACAACAAACTAGAAAGACCTCAAGTGTTCACAAAGCTTCTTGTGAATGGATTCTACATATTCTTTGCTTGGGTTGCCAGTCATTTTCCTCAGAATATTACCAAAGAGGCAGATGACCTACTTGCTAAAGCAACAGAAATTATTAGAAAAATTCTAATTAGGGCCTCCCTGGTGGCCTAGGGGTTAAGTATCAGTGCTATCACTGTGAAGGCCTGAGTTCGATCCCAGGCTGGGAAGCTAACCCCCCACATGGAGGCACAGCAGACCGTTCCCGTCTTGCCCGCTGCTCCCCTCAGAAGTGGATTTCAGTAGATCTGCCTGTTCTGCTCCCCACTCTATCTCTGGTGAGTCCTCTCACCCATTCTTCCCCGTACTTCTGGCCTACACCTCAGTTCTTCTACAAATAAATAAATCATTTAAAAAATGTCTCATTAGTTCTAAATTAATTCCAACTATAGACTAAATTAACTGACAAAACATGGACCTGAAACAAAGACAACAGAAGCATTTTATCAGTTAAAAGGACCGAGTTGAGGTCCAGCTAATAAAAGCCATTTAGGCCACTCATTTTTTTCCTCAAAAGGAAAAAAAAAATCACTACATGGGATTTGGTGATTTGGGCTAGTCAGCTCTTACACACAAGACGTGAACCGGTGTTTATTTATTTATATTACCTGTACTAAAAACAGAAGCGAGGGCTTCATCTCTTACCAACCTTATCACTGAGGCTCCTTTTTTCTCTTCGATCATTTTCATCAACCTCCATATTTTCAATTCCTGAATCCACATCCACCTGGGACATGCTTTAAGCACAAAAGACAAATAAGTTTTTTCACCTTTTACAAATCCACCTAATGTCATAGCTGCTGATCGAGGAAAAGTTTCAAAATATCAGTCAAAGTCAATCAGGAAAGTAAAATGATAAAAGTTCTTTTTTTTTTTTAACTAAGTTTTAGGAATTCTTCATATATTAGGATGGAAACATGCCATCATACTTGTTGAAAACATTTTTCCCAAGTTGTCATTTTTGAAAAAAAATTAGGGATTTTCTATAATACTATTTTTAAATGATATGCAGTCACCCAGAGCCAGATCATAAAATCTGGCTAAATACATATACTCTCTTCCCCCATCTTAAGTAAAGAATTATCCCCGCACCATTTATTGGAAAGACCATCCTTTTGACATAATGTGAAATCCTCTAAGTCATATGTCCAATTTTCACCTACATGTGGGGTCTATTTCTGGATTCTCATTTCTGTTCCAATAGATAATCTTACTGTGTTCTGAGCCAATTGCCGCACCATTTTACTAAAAACTTCACAATATGTCTCACATCTGCGAGGTCAACATCTCCACCTTGCTCTACTTCAAACGTCTTGGCCATTCCTGGCCCTTGGGCCTTCTACACATACCTAAGAATGAGTTTGACAAGTTCCTTAAAAATTCTGTTCTGACTGTGACTAAATTTTATTGACTCTGAGGTCAAATGGGGAGAAATGACATCATTATATCACTGAATCTCTCTATCCATGGACAAGGTTATCTCTCTCCAAGTATCAAGACCTTCTTTAAGGTCTTCTGGCAAATTTTTATGCTTCTTTTATAAATTTATACCCTGGTACCATATATTTTTTGACGAGACTATGAATGGCACCTTTTAAAAAAAGTTTTCTAATTTTTTTGTTGCTCGTACATAGTAAGTCACTGACTTGAGATCAGTTTACTTACACAGTTGACTGGCTAGATCAACAACTTATTCCCAAGAGTAGTGTTGTGTTTCTTCTACTCTAACCCTTACTTGTTTTACTGTGCTGGGGAGGGCCTCCAGGTAGAACAGAAGCAGAAATAGCAGACATCCTCACTCCTATTCCTGATTTTAAAGAGAGTTTCTAACTTCTCACCACTGACTATGAGAGTTGCTATCCTTTTCTTGTTTTTGTTTTTTGGTAAATGTCATTTATATTAGTCAGAATAAGATAGGCTATGCTGTGGAAACACATACAACTGAAATCTTAGAGGCTTAACACTATAAGGGTTTATTTCTTGCTTACGCAAAGTCTGATGAGAGTGAAGCATCCTTACTCCATCTTTAATCTATGCCATCTGCAATACACAGCCTCCAAGGTCACTGGAGCAAGAGAAGAGAGGAATGGAGGAGGAACATCGGCTCAACTGCCTTCACCTAGAAGTGACGCATGTCACGTCCACTCACAGTCTACTGGACAGAACTCGCCCCCCTTTAAGTGCAAAGAGGACTGGAAATGCAGGGGAGCACAAGGAGTGTTTGTGCACTCTCTCTCTGCCACACTGTCAGTTTAAGGATGCTCCTTTCTGTTTCCTGATTGCCAAGATGTAGAATTTTATCAAACTTTTGCAACTATCAAGATTACAAGACTTTTCTCTTTACTATAGAGTGTGGTAAATGATATTCATAGATTTGTAATGTTAAAAACCTTTGACCCTTGCATTCCTCCGGTAACTCAAGAGAATCATGTTATGGAGGGCTGTGTTATTTTGAGCTAAACTTTTGACTGATATATCTATATATGATTGTGCATAGATGTGTCACCCATATTAGGCTGGATCAACCTTCATGAAGTAAACACACTAATGTAATCAGCACCTAGATCAAGAACTAGAACACCACCAACATCCAAAATACCGTTTTGACCCAATAGATACCCCATAGCCACTGTCCAGCATCTAGATTCACAGGTGAGTTTTGCCTGTTCCGGTTTTTCTGTTGTTATTTGTTTTAGGCACTGCCAGTATTTGACTTGTTGATAGCTTAAAGATTTTGGCAAATATGTTCACAAGTATGATTGCCATGTAATTAATTTTCTTCTCTTATAATTATTCTTGTCTGGTTTTGATATTAAGGCTATACTGGCCTTGTATTATAAATTCAATGTTTCCTATTTTTTTTTTAATTGTCTGGAAAAATGTGTGCAAAATCAAAATGGTGGAATTACCTAAAATCACTGAGCAGGGTGCTTTCTTGGACATTGTTATAATACTTGATTCAATTTGTTTCTGATGATTCAGGTTCTCTCTTCTTGAGTCAATTTTGGGAGAATTTTCCAATTTATTTGCACTTTGCATGTTTACATTTTTCACGGAATTTCCTTTTCCACTAACAAATATTATGAAGTGCCCCTTCCGTCCAGGGTCATTCTAGGTGTCAGTGATGTCAGAGGACAAAAGAGAAAAAAGTCCCTATGTCAGGGACCTCACATAGGGCGAAGATGATAACAAACAATAAGCGTCATCAGTAAAGCATGCAGTATGTTAAATGACAAGTGCTGTGGAAAAACGAGAGAGGAAAGAGCTGGGAAAAGGTGCAGAATACAGGCCTTTCCACCTTAAATGAGGGACGCCTTGCTGAGATGTGCCATGGCAGAAAGAACGAAGGATGCCTAGTACGGGTGGTGGTGTTTCAGAAGGATTTTCAGTTCTGATATTTCCATTCTCTTTTTTATTTTTAACATATTATAAAACTTAAGCTTTTCTCCTAAGGACCACTTAGTTGTGACATGGAAATCCTGATCAGTAGTATCTGCTAGTGTCTGGGTCTAGATAGATGCTTTCAAATTTTCATTCTGGTTTCTTCTTTGACGGTACTAAGCAATGTGCTGTTCTTAAAACTTCCAAGTGTATGAGAGTTTTTTTTAAAAGCTTTTTTCCCTACATTAATTGTATATTTCAAGCAACATCAGAAAACATGGTCTTGTGTGCTTCTGACTCCTTCTACTTTCCACCCTTCTCTCTCTCATGTTCCAGGCCTGCTTTCTGTAAGCAAGGATAAAGTGGGGTCTGCTGCTTCTTACCCACCTTGTGCATTTTCACTCCATTGTTGTTACATAATTCGATTTCTTTTTACTGTCTTATTAATGCTGCTTGTCCCTTTTTTAAAATGTGTTTTTCTTTTTTCCCTTTGTTTGAATTGACTTAAATCTTCCCACCTCCCCAGCCTGGTCCACATTTTCCATTTACTGGTTTGGAAGTAATACACTTCCTATGCCTTTAAAATTGAAATTTCACAAGTATTCTAAACTAAACAACTGAAAGTAAGCCAGTATCTTTACCCTCCCCCAAGCAGTACAAGGACCCCAGAGCTTCTCGAACACCCACATGCTGGCTTTCCTGCAATTGCAATCCAATATCTTAGATCTCTGATTATACTTCCTTCAAGCCCCTGAAATTATTCCATGCCCTATTATTGTCTTATAGCATCAGTGTTTGTTTGGATTTACCACATGTCTATAATTTGCTTTACTCTTTCTTCCTTTCTTCTTGCATCTTAGACAGGAGTCCTGAGATCATTTTCCTTCTGTGTTTGCTAAAAGTTGGGAGTCTTCTGGTGACAGATGATCAGGTTGGGCTTTTTGTATTAATTTGTAAATGTCTTACTTCAACCTGGCTCTTAGAGAAGACAGTACTAGAACCACATTGCTACATAGTTGCTATTGGTAGTTGTTTTGTTTTGTTTTTTTAATTTAAGCATTTAATGCTATTATTCCATCACCCTTTGACTTTCATCATTGAGACAGCAAACTGCTGTCCTTTTGTAGATAATCTCCCTTTTCTCTTTGGTTGCTTTAAAAGTCTTTGTCTTTGGTGTTCTGCAATTTTACTATAAAATATCTAGATATGAATTTTTCCTTGTTTACCTTTGTGAGTTGCTGGGCCTCCTGAATCTGAGGATTCATATCATTTATCAACTCCAGAAAAATTCTTGCTCATTTATCTAACAAACCAGTAGAGGATATAATATGGAACAAGGAAGAGGGTGCAGAATCTCTCCAAGTCTCTCCATTCTCTCCTTTTGATATTTCTATTTTGAACATATATATGTATTAGATCTGTGTCCTCTAGATTTCTAAACATTTTTCATATTTTTCATCTGTTTTTCTCTGTGTGGGTTATTTGGGTTATTTCTTCAGCTCTATCATTCAGTTTGTTAATTTGCTCTTCAGCAAGATCTAATCCACTGTTTCACACTTAGACTGAGTTTTTAATTTGAATTATGCTTTCACATCTAGAAATTCTATTTGGTTCTTTTCAAATGTGTTTGTCTGTTTTTATAATCACTTGTCTCTTATTCATGTCTTACAACTCCCTTTTCAATTTGCATCTTACTCTGATTAGGTAATTCCAAAACCCCCAAATTTCTAGGTGAAAAATTTTGTTGCTGCTGATTCTGCTGACTCTCACTCATGGTAGCTTTTTCTCATGTGTGTTTTGTGGTTTTTGACTGTTAGTTCCTACTTCTTAGAGATTTTTCTAAGAGAGTTCTCTGAAGACTTGGGTGCTTTGTGCTTGCTCCTGCTAGGTATGGAAAGATACTACAGGCCTGGACCCACTGTGGATGACAGTTCTTAGGTTAAGGTTTCTTCTGATTCTGCTAATAGCATAAATCTAGCTCCTAAACCCACATGAAAGTCACCTTCTGGCCATGAACTCTGAGTTGACTTGATTGTTGTTAAGATACATCTACTTGGAGCAATAATAAGAACCCAATTATTTTTATCCTACAGGGTAGATTTTTTCCTACTTGATCTTTGCCCTCAAAGTGGGCAAAGTCCTTCCTGAGTTCTTGCCTAATATAGGATGATCTCTGCTCTGGATCCTCAACCCAGTCCCACCAAGTGCTGAAGTTCTAAACCAACTGGTGCTTCTCGAGCGTTTTCATATTATGACGCAGAGGAGGTACTTGTCCAGTCCATGGACCTAAACAGAAGGCTGCTTGAGGGCAGAGCAGAAAGAAGGGGTGCCTCAGCCGCTCTCGCCATTCACAGCACATCTGCAGTTCAGGAAGGTTCTGCTCTGGGATGCCCTGACCCCAATGGAGCACCTAGGGTATTAGGCTTACCTGTCTGAACCTTTCCAAATCTTTCCATTTCACTCATCATTTAAACTTCAAAGACATTTTTAGGGACTGGCATATGCTTGCCAACCTTGTATTTATGAAATAAGACATTTAAAAAAAAACCAGTTTTCACCACCCACACCATTACTTCATAAAGAACATTTCAACACCAGAAACAAACAAAGGCATGAAAACATTTTAGAATAATACAAAGACCTTAAATTTAGCCAGCTGAGCTCTAATTTACTAAGGACTATCATGGGTCTCTGGACTAGTGACTAAAGTAAGTGGATCTTTTCCTTTCCACTAAAAAAACATCTTATTGGAAAAGTGGTTTCACTTTACCTTTTCTCACAAGAGACACCGTCGATGTCCATGCTCTGGGAGCGTGAGAGAGACTGAGACTGCGTTTCAAGGCTATTGGAGGGCGAGCTGCTGAGAGAACTGACTCCTTCACTGCTCTGGCTTCGATGGGCTACTCCTAACCAGGAAAGACATGGCAGAATAAGTCTCATGTGGAACAACACTAAGAAACTTGTAATGGCAACTATCAACATACCCAATCAGCATCATACCATCAAGACAACTGGCAATTGAGGGTTCTCTATCAAGACTGTACTAAATGTGCAAGTAATATTAAAATCAGAGGAATATTAGCAAGATACGGTGACTATGGACAGACTTCGTGCGCAATTAGAATCAGAACTCCATCTGATCATAAGCCTGACTATCACTTTCTCATTCACCAATTCAACTGTATCCCACGATACATATTAGCTTCCATGACAGTCCAGAAAAGTTCTGGAAATGTACTAAAAATTACATATGTGAATGAAAGGATAGAGAGACATATAGACCGGTGTGTGATAAAGCAATTAGAGTAAAATGCTAATGGGAGGATCTAAATGGTGGGTATATGCTGGTTCCCTGCAAAATTCTTTCAACTTTGCTGTATGCTTAACTCTCCATAATAAAATGTTCAAAACATGCAAATGGTCCTAGTGAGCTATGTCCTTAAACAGAGATCAATCCATTTATTGACCAACCATCTTATCTATGATAGTTTGGGGAAAATAAATCCCTTATAGAGCTCACAGAACAGAGAAATGGTAGCAGTTACTGTAGGGACAGATTATTGCTCACAGTAATTTTCTCATCAATGTCTTCAAAATCAAGTTTCTCATAAAATTTTTTAAAAACTGCTTTAATTTGATGACCACCTTTCTACCCCCCAAAAGGGCAACATTTACCCAGGCATTTGCAAGAATGCTTAATAGGGCCTCCCTGGTGGTGTAGCGGGTTAAGTGCTGCACAGTGGAGCTGTCGGCAACAGCGACGACGTGAGTTTGACGCGCAGCCCCAGAATCCCCACATGGCAGACCTCTCCTGCCTCGCCCGCTGCTCCCCTCAGCAGTGAGTGTATTTCTGTCGGTCTGCTGGTTTTGCTCCCCACTCTGTCTCTGGTGAACCCTCTCACCGTACCTCTGGCCTGTACCCCAGCTTGTACGCAAAAATAAATAAATCTTTAAAAAAAAAAAAGAATGCTTAATAGCCTATATCCACGGTGTTGAAAGGAAAATGAATTTCAAAATTTTTTTTTAAAAAAAACACAATTGGAGAGTTAACAGTTGTAGCTGAAGTCATTACTAAGTAAATAAGACTTTAACCCTCCCAGCATCCAAGAAAGCAAGCGCATTCCCCTTTACTGTCTCTCTTCACTGGAGGATGTTATGAGACATTCAGCCTTTCCTGACATTCAGCCTTTCCTGTACCTGTTTATTACAACCCCTGCAGGGTTCAAGAAGAAAATGAGAAACCAAATTTTCACTACACCAAGTAGAGACAAGCGAAATACAAAATGCATCTAATATAGTCAGAATTCTGAATTAAGCTTGTAGAAGACAATAAAAGTTTAAATTCATTAATTCAAGAAGAGCACCCCAAAGTAAGTTCTCAATAAAGATCATGGTGACAGTTCACGGGTGATTTGGTGGTGGGACTTTTATGGTGATTACATCTAAGGGAAGAAATCAAACATTATACAAAAATGAACAACTATGTAAAAATAAGTAAATAAGTATAAATAATAAATATTTGTATGAGGAATGACTCCGCAACAACCTCAGGAGAGTATCATTTTACCTTTCATAAAGACAAATTTTTGTCTGACAATTTTTTTAATTAAAATTAAAGGTCTGGTGGTCGCCTCCCTGGTGGCGCAGGGATTAAGTCTCAGTGCTATCAAGCTATGGGCAGCCACTGCAGCATAAGTTCGATCCCCGGCCAGGGAGCTGACCCGCAGGGCACAACAGACCTCTCCTCTCTCCCGCTGTTCCCCTCAGCAGTGGATTTCAGTGGATCCACCTGTTCTGCTCCCCACTCTGTCTGTGGTGAATCCTCTCACCCCCCACACCTCTGGCCTACATCCAGTTCTTGTATGCATAAATAAATAAAATAAACCTTAAAAAAATTAAAGGTCTGACACTTTTTTAGTGAAAATTAATCAATAATAAAGTTCAATTTTTATGGGATGTCAACTCAGCAGTTTAAAATTTCTACCTTATAAAATCAGTTCTAAAATTCAACAGGTAATTACAATAAGCTGCTTAGAAATCTGTGCGTGACCCAGCACACGGTGCTGTCCTCCTTGTACAGTAACACAGAAGACACGACATAGAATGTGCCGTGATGGTGATGATATCACAAGACACCAAGGCTGTTATCTGAATTCTTTTCGTCTGAAACCCTCCACGCGATCTCACCTTCCAGGTCAAGTGGGACAATTCTCCCCAGAATCCACCATGTGCCACTATATCCCAGTCCCTACACACTACCTGGAGTTTACGGGTGACCCTACTTCTTTCTTTCTTCTTTTTTTTTTTTTTTAAAGATTTATTTATTTATACATACAAGCTGGGGTACAGGCCAGAAGTGTGGGGCGGCGAGAGGGCTCACCAGAGATAGAGCGGGGAGCAGAACAGGCAGATCAGAAATACACTGCTGAGGGGAGCAGCGGGCGAGGCAGGAGAGGTCTGCCGCACCATGTGGGATTCTCCCCGGCTGGGCGTCGAACTCGCATCGCGTGCTGCTGACAGCTCCATAGCTCAGCGCTCAACCGCTGCGCCACCAGGGAGGCCCCCTACTTCTTTCTTAAACTTAAAAACCAGTGAGTCTCTTTGACTTTATAATCCACATAAATTTTAAATCTCACGTCCAAAAAAATCAAAGCGATGGGACAAAACATCACTTTGTTTCAAACCACACAGCGCTGGGCCTCCCTGGTGGCCCAGAGGTTAAGCCCTGCACTGTGGAGCTGTCGGCAGCGGCGACGCGAGTTCGACGCCCGGCTGGGGAAATTCCCACATGGCGTGGCAGACCTCTCCTGCCTTGCCCACTGCTCCCTTCAGCAGTGTATTTTCGTCGCTCTGCTTGTGCTGCTCCCCACTCTGTCTCTGGTGAACCCTCTCGCCACCCCACACCTCTGGTCTGTACCCCAGCTTGTATGCAAAAATAAATAAATCTTTAAAAAAAAAAAACAAAACACAGTGCTCTTGTGTTCACTCTTTCCCTCCTGACTCAAGAAATCACTGTGAGGAAGTGAGTTCTAAGGAATACAGATTTTTCTCTTCTTCATCTCCATAAGGCCAGACACTAAAAATTGAAATACAGACAGAACCCCCTTTTCCCCTCTTTTAGATGATGAGGAGTTGTCTACATACTCACTAAAAACAAATCTTCACCGAGCAAAGATGTGTAGGAAGAGTGGAGAAAGCCACGTCTGCCTAATACAATAAAACTACAAACTTTCAAGATGGCAGCTTTCCAAGCTTTTATGACTAACAAGAGCTTGTTAAAGGTAAATTATGCATTCTGTGTGGGGAGGCTGGAACTGGAAAGGAAATAAGAAAGATTTCTTTCTGTAAGAGTTTCCGTCTAGTAGTGTAGTATTTCCTGAATGACACTCCCTTTCAGACAGAAACCAAATGCCTGTTTTTAAGCTGTAACACTTGATCATTGCAATATTTTACACCACACACACACTTGCTAAATTCTATTATAACAAGAAGCAAAGAATTGCCAAAAGAGGTCTCATAACCTTAATAAAGCTGTTTTAAAGTGGTGGGGTAATTTTAAAGATTTTTGTCAATACCCTAGTTTTTATAGGACGAATGTTAAGATCCGTGAAGCTTAAGATGCTCCCTCAGGCCCTTCTGCCAGTCAGAAACAAAGCACAGATTAAAAGACAGGCCTCAACTCCAAAGATAATGTCACTAATAACATCGTTGCTCTTTCATCTACCAAAGGGGAACTTTCTTCAGTCACAGTCCTTTTAAACCAAAGCTAGGTGCTTTATAGTTTCTAAAATCACAAAAGTAAAACTTAAAGAGATTAGGGTGATAAAAAGTATCTACTGCTAGTAAGTAAATTTCTAAAGGTGATGCACTAAGCACGTAAGTTAAAGGACCAAACTTCAATCTATTTAGGATGAACAGATTTTATCCCATAACGCAGACTGATATATTTGTCAGCAGCCCAAACCTTTTGTTCTCGTCAATAAAAAGAACAAAATGCAATCTGAAGCCTGCAAAGAAAAACAGTAGGATCTAAACTATTGGGACAAGAAAACCAACAACTCAAGTAGAAAACTGATCTCGTTACTGTCACGAGGTGGATTGCGCATCGCCGGCAAAGCTCTGGAGTCCGAGGCCAAGGTTGCTCCCTGCAGAAACGGCGGATTGCAGGGCTGAGGCAGAAGCAAGCGGAGCTGGGAGCATCCTGAAAGCCAGGAAGGTTGGCGCTCAGGAAAATCCGAGGCTGGGCTTCAGACAGAGGAGGCAGCCTGAGCCGGCTCCCAGGCCAAGGCTGGGGCAATTTGCTCAAAATAAATAAGGCAAAAATAAACGATAATGCAGCACTGGGGATAGTTAGAATTAGAAAATAAACAGACATGAATTTGTGCTGAGACAAAGGCTCCTTCCACAAGAATTCCAAACTAATCTATGGAGATGTTCCCCCTCCAAGAGGTGGCACTTCACTCCCACTATCTGACTGGGCTGGACTGAGGAGCTTAATTCTAAAGAATCCAGTTTGGAAGAGGAAAAACCATCACTTCACAATGGAGAGACCTGGAGAAGGCCTGTCAGCCGGGTGCAGGGGTGGTATGCACCCCGAGGGGGTGCAATGGGAAGCTGCTCACTCACCTGCATGCTGTTCCCCCCCAGCCCCCAAGCCCGTCTAATCAGAGAAATACAATGTAGGGACATTCCGGTCAAACGAAGGGGCATTCTGCAAAGTACCCTTCAAAGTTGTTAAGATAATGAAAACTGGGGAAACCGTCACAGAACATTGGAGACTAAGGAGACCCATGTTTAGAAATGTCTTACTTGGGGAAATGGACCAGACGCTAACAAGAGGGGAAACTGGGGGGCGGGGGGGGGTTGGTGGGGGTGGAGGAAGGAGGGTGATGACACGTGACTTTGAAAGTACTTGCTGGACTAGACTATAGTGGGAGATAAGGAAACGTGGATTCTTCTGAGCAGGTAACAAGCCCCATCCCTCTAACTCAGCTGTACATTCTCCAAGGGGCAGAAGCTACATTTCAGGACAGGGTCTTCCTCCAAGCCTTTGCTGGATTTGGAAGCACGAGCTCAGGAATAAGACTGCAGGGCCGCCGTGCAGGCAGAGAGCTATGGGCAGTGTGTTGTCAGATGCAGTGGAGAGATGGGGAGCAGGGGGTCCACCCATGTTCAGCCAGGATGGGATTCCCAAAGCTACGCCTCTCACACCAACCAGACACTGGCGTTGTTTCCAGATCCACAAAGTTATTAGCATGACCCTAGGAATGCCGCTGTAGAATGGAGTCCATTATAATACAAACACACAAAACATCCCTCTTCTGGTGGCCAAAAAAGTATAAAATACACTCCCCCGCCCCCCAGCGGCCAGAAATCCACACCAGTGAGAAGTAACCACGACAGCGTCGGATCCCCGGTCGCAACTCAGAAACATACAAGCTAAAAGTAAAGGATTCCAACCACAATGAGGAGCCCCCCAAGCCCATAAGGGGTCCCCGCTGAAGCCCTCTGGCCTTGGGGTTGCTGCTGGAGCCTCAACCTCCAGTCAGGTTCTCAAATACCCTCAAAACCCCTCTCCCCCAAGCCGGAGTCCAGATGAAAACCACCGGGCTTCTTTCTGAAGAGGAAAGAGGATTTCACACGGGATTAGCATCAGCGAAGGGACAGAAGGCAATAATTTTATTGCCACCCTTGCGCATTCTTAGACTTTCACGGTGTCGTGACCCCTGCAGGGTAGCACTGCTTCCTGACGACGGGAAGGGAACAGGGAGCCTGAACTCGGCTGCTTGGCACCAGCCTGGCAGCCACCACCCCCAAGCACATCTTTGCCCCAGGAACTTTGCGTCCGTTGTTCCTTCTCTCTGGAAAGATCCCCCCAGATGTCCAGAGTTTGCTCTAGCTTCACTCAGGCACCTTCTGAGTGAGGTCTTCGGTGCAGCATCTTACTTAAAACAGCAACGCCCTCCGCCCCTGCAGCGTTTACTCCAATGGAACGCTCGATCTGCCCCACAACATATTTCAGCCCTGACAGATTTTATGGTTCTTAAAAGTTGTTTTCTCTCACTAGGCTATAAGCAACAAGGCCGAGTTCCGAACACAACGCACTGCAGAGGATTTAAATAAACGTGTATTAACGGAAGGCTGGGTGACTGTGCCGCGTCTCGTGGGCCACTGGATTGGACCAGTATCACCTGAAATGCAAAACAGAAAATAAAACATAGCAAGCAAAAGCGGAGGGGACATGAAAGGCTGTTCCCTATTTGTAGAAATAATAACCCTGTTGTTTTTTCAAGGCAGACTTTCAATCAGATAAGTACTTGTGGGAAATGTCCCCCCAAAAGCAACCACCCTGGCTGGGGGCCCAAGCCAGGACCACCGTGGCCCTGTAATGTAGGCGGACACAGCTCCCCCAGGCAGCAAGCCCATCCGGGCTGAGGAGCCCCGCCCCGTCAGCAGCCCCAGCTCCTAACCAGAACCTGGCAAATGAAACACCCCCTCAAATGCATGGCTGGAAGCAGGATGGTTTGCAAATGCAATGGTAAGGAAGAATTTAGGTTACTGTTATTAAGTCAATCAAAGACCAGCAGTCAGAGAGAGGAAATGGATTCTGGGTTTCCACCTCAGCCCCTAGAACCAGCCCGCAGAGTAAACACATCTTCTGGCTTCTTGCTACTTCCAATCAGGCCCTGGAGTTCATTTCTGCTCCCAGAGCAAAGGTTCTTTTCCACAGGAAAGGGGATTGAAATCAGGGATGGAAACTGCAGTAGCTATTTGACTAGCTGCTAGATCTTTTGTTTCTTTAAAGTGCTAATAAAGAAACCCATAAATTCCCATGTTGCAATCTTGCAATGTGTTCTGGTGAGAGTCTTTCCCTCTAACTGTTCTCCCTTGAAATCCTGTGTATTGTATTATATGCATTTGTGTCTTGGGAAACTGACCAAAGCTTTGCCAGTCTGCCAAAGGGCCTCGGGGAGCAACTGCAGTGAGGCCTGCACGACACACACAGCTGTTGGGGTGAGACTGGTAGATAACAGACTTACTGGAGGACCCTCGCCCAAGAACGGCTACTTCTTCAGAGAGATCAGGACAGCCAGGGAGGGCAAGGCTTCTGTCAGGATGTCTCAAGACGTCGGAGGGGAAACCTCAAAAGGCCAGAGGGCACCAAGTGCCATTCCAAAACAAGACCGTAAAATAAAATCATAAAATAAAATCATCGGCAAGGGAGAAGCATTTCTGAGGATGGCACAGTCACAAATAACTGAGGGCTGAGAAGGAACGAAGAAAACCAGCTTGTCTTCCCAGGAAATGAATAAGCACAGATTTTTAAAAGGAAATGAAGGAGGTACTTGCTCCCCCATTGGATTCTGAGCTCTTCCAGGAAAGAAACAGGAGTCTCACTCATCGTTGCCCCCTCCCAAGACCAGGGCTGCGTCTGACTAGCCCGGAGCCAGAAATAAAAGCTGGAGGATTTGAAAAGTAAAGTAACCTAATCGCCTATAAGAAAAACATTACCGATGGTTAGGAAGTCAGAAGACAGGCAACGGCAAGGCTGGGTTAGCAGTGCAGCAAGAACAACTGAGAAATGGCTGCAAGTGATAAATGCAGAATGCAGAGCAGGGCCTGCTGGTGGGGGCGGGGGTGCGTGCCAGGCCTCCTTGGGGGCGTCACAGGTCTCATGTACATGTCCTACATGTTGTCACGTGTGTCCAGAGTATTTGGAAGTCATTTTTTTTTTTTGTCTAATTTCAGAAGAAAATTATAGACTTAGGGACTTAAATAATTCCCTAGAGTACCCGGAGAAGCAAAGGGACGGGCCTGATAATCCCGTTAAGAGTAACGGGAGTAGGGGCCTCCCTGGTGGTGCAGCGGTTAAGCGCTGCGCTGTGGAGCTGTCGGCAGCGCGCAAAGAGAGTTCGGTGCCCAGCCGGGGAGCTTCCCACATGATGCGGCAGACCTCTCCTGCCTCTCCCGCTGCTCCCCTCAGCAGTGTATTTCTGATCTGCCTGTTCTGTTCCCCACTCTGTCTCTGGTGAACCCTCTTGCCGCCCCGCGCCTCTGGCCTGTACCTCAGCTTGTATGAATAAATAAATCAATCTTAAAAAAAAAAAAAGAGTAACAGGAGTAACGTTAAGAGTCCTGTGAGCGAGGGTGCGCTGCACAGCACCCAGCAATGACTTGGCGCCTCGCATTTCCAACATGGAGTTGGTTTCGCCCCCACTCACTCGGTCACGTAACTGGTGACCTCCCACGCACACACCCCGCGGGTCAGCAGGTTCTGGGGTTTAGGACGTGATCCGCTCTGATCAAGTTGCTGTCCTAACCTTGTACTCTAATGGGAGGAGGGGCAGAAACAAGAAGAACCCAAAGACACAGAAAAAGAGATCAAATGTGTGGTTAGTGGAGCTGCAGGGCATGGGAGGAGGGGCTGGAGGAAGGCGATGGAAGGGCACAAACTCGCAGCTGTGTGAGCTAAAAAGCGGTGTGTGACTGCGGGAGACGCGGGAGAGCAGGTCGCAGGGCAGACCTGGTGAGTTCTCATCGCAAGGAGCCAATTTCTTCCTTTCCTTCTCTCCCCTTCCCCTTGTTTCGACGTGACGGGGGACTCTTGGTTCAGCACTTTACGGGTCTGTAAAGCAACCGTCAGGCTCACACTTCAAACTCACACAGTGACAAGTGTCAACTATTCCTCAATAAAAATCATTTCTTTCTCAATAAAACTGGGTAGAGGACAAAATACACACACCATGAAGAAATGCTACTTGAATTAAAGTGCAAAGGAGCACAGATTGTATTCCCCACTGGCAAGTGGGGTCTGTGCAGACATCAAGTTGGGGTGCTGTCACACTGGGTTCCTGCAGTCCCTGTGCCATAACTGGTGTCCTGGAAGCGGGAGGCTTGGACCCCACCACACAGAGGGAGGGCTGAGAGAAGACGCAGGCGGAGACGGCCTTGAAGCTGCCAGAACCCACGTCTGGCTGTAGTGAAACTCCAGCAGGACACAGTAAAAGCTCAAATGCAAGTACTTGTTAAAAAGCAAAGGTTCTTCCTTTGAGCCTTCGGAGGGAGCAGAGTCCTGCCCACACCCTGCCTTTGACTCCCTGCCTCGGGGGCTGTGCGAGACTCCACATCCGCGGGGTGTTTGGTGACGGGCCCAGAGTAGCTAGGGCGGCGGCTGGCGGATGCTGGCACTGCAGGGGCTGGCTGTGGACTGAAGGAGCCACTCTTGAGGGACTCACAGCCACTGCCTGAGGCTATTTCAGTTACAGCTGGGAGCGTCTCTACGAAGGGGGCTGCGGGCCTGCCCAGACAAGGTGGGAGGCGCCACCTCAGCACAGGGGTTGCCCGTGGGCAGGGTCACTGTCCGAAGCACTCTTGGTTCTGGAACGGAAGTCTCCCCTTCACCTTCAGTGGCTAAGAGCTCCCCCTGGGCCGACTACAGACTTGCTTCCACAGAGAACAAGCACCGGCCACCACCTCCCTGCAGGCCACGACTCACATTCCTGGCACAGAGAGCTATTATTACATCCTCTTGAAGCGTCTTTCTTGAAGCTACGCGTGCCCGTGTTGTTTGGGCCACACTCTCTCTTGTGATTCATTCATGAATTCAGCAGTTTGACTCAGAGCTTACCAAGGGCCAGGCACTGTTCTGGGCTCCGGGGATTCAGCAGTGAGTCCAACAGACACAAGCCCCGCATTCTGGAGCTGACACCCCAGTCGAGGAGGCGGAGCGCACGGGACATGCGGCAGTGTATGTGTTCACGGGCCATGGAGACAGGTCCAAGGGAAGGCATCCTTGCCAGACAGAGGCTGCATGTGTAGACGGGGGCGTCAAAGGTCTAGACTGAGCAAGTGACACTTGAAGAAACATCTTTGAGGAAACATCTTTGAGGAAACATCTGAAAGCCCAGTGGCTCCTGGGAGACAAGCAAGCCTGGGCAGAGGACCAGCGAGGAGAGGGCCCAGTAGGGATGGTGGCTGGACTGCCCCAGGGCAGCAGGGGAGCCAGTGAGGCCGGAACAGAGGAATCGAGGAAAGGAGGCGAGAGCTGTAGCAGGGCCGGGTTCCACCAGCCCTTGCCGGCCTGGTCAAGGTGAGGACGAGGACTTCCCCCGAGTGAGGCAGGGAGCCAACAGAAGGTTGCCTTACGCGGGGTTTGTTCTCTGCTTTTGTTTTTTAACTTGCTTGATAAATCCACGAAAACATGTTTATCCAACCTGCCAAGAGCACGGCCACCAACATCTCCCTGTCTAAGAAACAGAATCGGGGCTGCACAGCACAGAGGGGGTGCCAGCAGCTGGCCACTGAGGCAGGGGCGGCTCACGCCTGAGTCGCCACACACACAGACAGAAGTGGGGCACAACGGGAGCAGAGAGAGGCTCCCGTCTGCCTGTCGTCCCAGGAAATAGGATGGCAAGGACATGAAGCCATCGACTCCAAAAACTGTATTTTCCACATTGTTTATTGGAACATCAATTACAATAATTAGGGCCTGGAAGCAGCCTAAGTGCCCACCGACAGAGGGCTGGATGAAGAATTCGTGGTCTCTCCCCGCCACGGAACACTATCCAGCATTGGGAAAGACAGAACGTTACCATTTAAACCAAACTGGAAGGAGTTCAAGGGAATTACGAGCAGCAAAGCCAATGAGAAAGATAAAGACAGACACTGAACATTCTCACAGACCTGAGAAAGACGAGAACACAGCAGATGAGCCGACAAAGCCAAGTAACTCTAACTTAGCGGGCTCATAACGCTAGTGAGGTATGTGATGCCAGGAGGGGGGTGGAGTCCAAAGGGCCTCCTGGTGGGGGCGGGGAGGGGAAGCAACGCAGATACTTTATTTTGCCTTTAAAAAAAAAGGAAACAGGGAGGCAGGCGATCAGCGGAGGAGCGCATGAAGGGCGAGGAGGCGCTGCCAGCCGGGGGAGAAGGCAGCAGGGGAGGAGGAGGCAGAGTGGGCGTGGACGGGGGGTGACCGGTGGCCAGCCGTTGAGGGCCTGCCTGAGTTTGCGACTGTGAATCTGCAAGGAGATGGGCAGCACAGTTCTGGGCTTTTCTCTAGCTTCCTCCACTGCCCCACACAGGGTGCAGGTGGAGAACAGGATGTCTGTACCTTAAAACTTACACAGTGTAACTTGTCAACCACAGAACTAGGGAGAGTGAAAATGTGGTACTAACCACCATTGTTACATGGACTGAAAAGCTAACTTAGAGCAAGGGCAGATTTGTTCTCAGATACAATGTGACTGATCCCCTCATGTCCCCACAAAGAGTACGGGATGGCAACCCAGAGCTCATTCATTTAAAGAAATAAACCTTTATGAAAGTTAAACAGTTGTCAATGAGACAGTTTCAAACATCAGGAACAGTTTTCATACCCTGAAGAACTCTACTTCAGTGCAGAATAAAGACAAGGAAATCTGCAATTAGACTTAGTAGTCTGGCCACTATCATAATATGCATTTTCAGATTATTTTATTTTAAAAGAAAAGCATCAACCAAACTCACAAAAATCAGAATTAAATTTACTCTTAATCATGGTGCCATCACGGAAAAGACCTGACCCTGACTGAAAAAAAAGAAAGACAAAAGTCGTGGAGAGGAAAATGATTCGTTTTAAAAGATCACCATGGAGAGGACCGACACGAGGCGCCGGCTGTACTGTCCCCCACCTCCCGTCTCCCGCCGCCGCCTGCAGGGCTGTGAGGCGCTGCTGTCGCTGAGAAGCCCAACGGCTCTCAGCCTCGGGCGCCACGCCTGGAACTGCACCCGGGAACGAGGGCGAGGCTTACCTGATGCACCTATGGGGGAGGTAGCTGGGGTCATGTTGTGGACATTGAGACCAAGACTCTGGGAGGGGCCCGGGGCGGACGCTGCTATCGGAGGCCCGGGAGGGCTCTCCCTCTGGGGAGAGGTGAGCGGGGTGGTCGGCTGGGAGGTCTGTCCACCGGCGAGTCGTGCAAGGCGCCTCCGTCGGATCTGCAAGGGGGAGAGGCTTCTGTGACTCACTGGCAGAGACCCGCGGTGACCCACAACCACCAGCAGCCACGCTGGAGCGTAACAACCAGGCAGGCCGGAGGAAAAGCACTCACTGGGGACACGAGCTCGGTGCACCCATGTTTTCACAAGTGACCGCCTCACTTTAAAACGCTGCATGTTAACGGCCTTCTTGACCAATGCTGTGATTACAGCAAGAAAACTGCACTTTAAAACACCCTCCGACCTGCTGTGACTCTCATAAAACCACTTAACTTGGTCATTTTTAAATAGGTGGGATTTTAGGGCCTCCCCGGTGGCACAGCGGTTAAGCGCTGCTCTGTGGTGCTGTCGGCAGCGACGTGAGTTCGACACCCAGCCGGGGAGAATCCCACATGGCGCGGCAGACCTCTCCTGCCTCGCCCGCTGCTCCCCTCAGCCGTGTATTTCTGATCTGCCTGTTCTGCTCCCCGCTCTGTCTCTGGTGAACCCTCTCGCCGCCCCACGCCTCTGGCCTGTACCCCAGCTTGTATGTATAAATAAAAAATAAATCTTTAAAAAAATAAATAAATAAATAAATAGGTGGGATTTTAAATATTCATTGAATTCACTAAAACAATGAGAGAAAGTAGTGAGTTACATTAAGACAGATTTGACCACCACTTTCAGACGCAAAATGGTTAGATTTTTCTTACTTAATTACAACAAAAATAGAATCTGCAACTTCTTCCTTCTAGTAAGATCCCAGAGCGGCGTGGCGATGATAAGTATGTACCATAAAATGCCAGTGGATCGCAGAAAAGTCTCCTCCGCGTTGTGACAGCCTTTCGTTCATAACCGCCGATGACCCGCAAGCGCCACCTTTGAGGCCGGGCACTGAGGGCACTCGACGAGGAGGACACCTCGGGGCTCAGCAGGTGCCACGGAGACACACCAACCGGGCTGCCCCCCCACTCCTTCCATGAGGACGCGGAAGAGAACTAGTTGGACTGTGACAAACGGGATGGCCCGCGTCTGAACTGAGAGTCTACCTGACGCTGCAGGAAATCCGCCTGCTTCATGATTCGGACAAGGACATCCCCTGATTCTTGACCTCCAAGTTCAGAAGTGTGTGCTCTGCTGCAAATGAGTCCTTGAGCGCACTTATGCAAAGCCCTTAGGTTGCTTAGTTATCTGTCTACCTACTTATACTAGACCAAGTCCCTAAGGGAAAGATTAGGTCTTATTTAATAAGCACTAACTCATACTGAGATATCTTCCAGCAATGTTCTAATGAGCACCTCATAAACACATATTTAAACCTCATTAACAACCCACTGGAGCAGGTACTTGGATGGGGCCCATTTTATCCACGAGCACTCGGGGCAGAGGCGAGGCACCGTCCGAGCAGGTAAGAGCGGCGCCATGCCCGTGCCCTCTCCGGCAAGCCCACAGCCCGGCGGGAGCTCCCAGGGCCTCGCTGGACGATCCTGCAACACCCAGTCCCTGAAAGGGCTGAAGCCTTTTCCGCCCTCCTCTTGGGAGGAAGTTCCCGGGGGCTACGTGCCAGGTGGGGCCGCCGCAGGTACAGGAAGTAAACGTGCCCCCGCCGGCTGACGCCTCTCCAGAGTGGGAACATGTCACTCTTCTCGCTAAATACGTTCTGGCAAATGCAGCTGTTATCGCGGAACATGTTATTTCTACAAACACATGATTTTCCTTATTTTTAAAGAATTACTAAATATTTTTCAAGATTCTCATTTCCGTTTCTATAGATACAGCCCCCTCTCCGGGCTCCTTGGTAACTCAGAGTGTAAAGGGGGTCTGAGACTCCAGCCTGGGAAGCCCCCGCGCTCCCCCTGGCTTCTGCCATCTCCCCTGTGCCTCCTCTCCACCTCCCCTCCATCTCTCCTCTAGCTCCACAACTCTCCTTCACCTTCCTGACCCCTCTCCACCTCCCCGCCTCCCTCCATCTCCCCAAGGCAGCTGAGGCAGCTCTCAGAGTGCTCAGGGCCACTGACAGGACCCAAGGCCGCCACACGGGGAGCAGGAGCCGCCCTACCGCCCAGAGAGAAGCGAATGACAATCTCACTGAATAAAGCTGTTTCTCACGAACACTTAACTGGGGTGGGGTGGAGGGTGGTGGGGAAGTGACCAGAAGTCCCCAGCCCTAACCTGTTGCCAATCCAGTGACTCAATGACCTGAGGGAGGACCCAAGCCCAGGCCCAGGCTCTGTGATCAGCCCTTCCTTGCTTCCCTCCACCTCCTCAGCCAGAGACCCCTGACAGTCCCCACACCTTCTACCTGAGCCATCTTCCCCCCAGGCCTCTGATCTCTGCCAGCGTCCCCTGAGAACCCATCTGTAGCCATTCCGGCCAGGAAGGCAGGGCCCCTATTGCTTTTCAAAGTTTTAGATTTCTGGAATGCAAATCAAAACCACAGATGCCACCTCACACCCAACAAGATGGCTCCTGTCAGAAACCAGGAAACAAGTGTCATGAAGGCGGCAAAGGGAGCAGGGCCTGGTATGGGTGCAGCCGCCACGGAGCGCGGATGTCCCCACTTACCAGAGCAGCCCCTGACTCCATTTTGGGGTACACCCCCACAGAACTGAAAGCAGGGGCTCCAACATGCTTATACCTGTTTTCACAGCAGCACTGTCCGCGAGAACCACAGGTGTAGCGGCCCAGGTGCCCCGGGCAGATGGATGGATAGAATGTGACACACGCCTACAGCGGAAGCCCGCAGTTTTTTTTTTTTGTTTTTTTGTTTTTTTTTTATATACAAGCTGGGGTACAGGCCAGAGGCGTGGGGCGGCGAGAGGATTCACCAGAGACAGAGTGGGGAGCAGAACAGGCAGATCAGAAATACACTGCTGAGGGGAGCAGCGGGCGAGGCAGGAGAGGTCTGCCACGCCATGTGGGGTTCTCCCCGGCCGGGCGTCGAACTCGCGTAGCCGCTGCCAACAGCTCCACAGCGCAGTGCCCAAACGCTGAGCCACCGGGGAGGCCCAAGCCCACAGTTTTTAAAACAGAGTGTAAGTTAAAATTATATGGGGGGCGTCCCTGGTGGCGCAGCGGTTGGGCGCTGCGCTGTGGAGCTGTAGGCAGCGCGTGATGCGGGTTCGACGCCCGGCCAGGGAGAATCCCACATGGTGCGGCGGACCTCTCCTGCCTCGCCCGCTGCTCCCCTCAGCAGTGTGTTTCCGTCGATCTGCCTGTTCTGCTCCCCGCTCTGTCTCTGGTGAACCCTCTCGCCGCCCCCCGCCTCTGGCCTGTACCCCAGCTTGAAAAAAATAAATAAATAAAAAAGTAAGATGGCTTACCCAGAGCACTGTATTTATTATCTGATACTGGAATCAAGGCAGCCCTTTAATTTTTAAAATGTGTGTGCCGATACACGAAAGACAAGCAAAGGCTGGTAGAGAGACATGAGATCTTCGCCAGACCCAGGGTTCGTGGATTTGCTGGCAACTGAGTTTCGTTATCTTAAAGGCAGCAAACAGGAGCCCATGCTCGATTTCAAGTTCAAATTCAACCTTTACTGCTTACCACCCAGGCTGCAGATAGGCCACTCAAGCTCTCCCGGCTTCAATTTCTTCTTCTGCAACCATGAGAATGAAACCAGTACCCTCCCCTAGAGGCATGAGAAAACCACAGGCTCCTCACCCCCTTCCCGAAGTCTTTCTCCCCGACTCTCCCCTGGCTAACTCCTTCCATGCTGCTTATCCACTGCCTCTGATCCACCGCTGACCCTCCCTTCATTTCTTACCACAAGGATTTTCCTGGTTTGTTTGTTTTTTCCCTTTGAGGTCTCGGCAATGCCTAGAAGAGTGCTTGGCACACTTTGTTAAATTCTCCCTAAATATTCACTGAATGTATGGAAAAGTAAATGAAAATGACTAAAAAAATGCATCTCACATAAAATGTACTGTTCATGAGTTAAATAGTCTCACTACCACTGAAAAAGCACATCCACTGTTCTTGGAAAAAATAAGATGCCACTTTCAATCTGGGTGCCAAGTTCAGCCTGAGATGTTAAACTCAGATGTTCTTCCCAGTGATATAAACACAAAATGAATGTCCTGAGTCACGGCAACACCGCGTGAAAAAGGAAGTTTTCCAAGAAGAAAGATTTCCACTGTGTCGCTATATTCCCCAATCCCTCAAACGCCACCCCCAACTCTACAAACATAAATTGAAAAAAGAGAGAGAGGGAGATTAAGAATCAAGACTCTGTGAAGTATACTTAGACGTACAGGGAGAGGTGGAGCAGAGTGGGGGACGGAGGCAGGACTGTCCAGACGCTGAGCTGGCCGGAGGGGACTGGCAGAGCCTGTCCTGACCCCCATCCTAAAGAACCCCTGGAAAGAGGAGAAACAGTCGTGAATGGGCAGTGCCCTGCGCTGCCTACAGGAGAGGGTAAGGTCTGTCAACGACCCTGGGAAAATCTGGCCAGAACACTTCGAATGGTTTTGAACAACTGCAGGAAAAAAAAGGCTTATCCACTTAATTTGACTATTAAGAGAGGTGATCTCACTTTTATCACAAACAGAACATATGAGACATCAACTAAAAATAGTCCTAACACACCAAAATATTGTTAAACTTTTTCCCTTTGCTTACTCTACTTTTCTACATTAAGCACATGGGGCTGGTATCATCGCTCTGAAGATAAACAGAAGCCCTTTTAAAAAGAATTCTGTTTTCACAGATGTCACAGAGAAAAAACACCAAAAGCATAAAAAAGGAACTTCCAAGTCCTCAACTTAGCCCTAAACCACAACCCACACACACAGGTCCCGAAATCTCATTCCTAGAGCTTTTCCTGACGTGACTTTCAGTTCTTATTTCACAAATAACTTTAAAATAGGGTTTTCCCCAGAATTGTTCTGTCCTGGTATAGCATTTCCTACGCTCACGTTCCCAATTAACTAAAAATAGATTCAAAACAGCCACTGTTCAAAACAGCAACAAGGGCCATGGTGGTGGCTGAGCAGAAGCTAAGGCAGGAGGGGGTCCCACAGTTCTGACTTTTAGCAGGTTTTTTTTTTGGGGGGGGCAGTGGGAATCCAAAAAGCAAAGCATTGTTTGACATTTAGTAACCAGTCACCCTACAAAAGCACCTTACTTTTCCACTAAAAATATGAGATTCCAGCATAAAGAAGAATACTTTCAAGTATTTCTTCTTTGGGAGGGTCTCCTTCTAGAGATAGCT
Source organism: Scalopus aquaticus (assembly GCA_004024925.1). Taxonomy (NCBI): domain Eukaryota; kingdom Metazoa; phylum Chordata; class Mammalia; order Eulipotyphla; family Talpidae; genus Scalopus; species Scalopus aquaticus. Next base: position 87,141 of record PVIJ01003507.1, read on the forward strand.
CCAAATTCGATTAGCATTGTTGGTTTTATTTTCTTATTGAATAGGCTAGTCATATCAAAAGCTTCTAAAATGCTATGACAATTTCATGATTAGCCGCCACCAATCTATCTCAAAATAAATGATTCAAATCTGATCACAGCTGTGATCTAAAATGTCAGTTTCCTATTACAAATTCACAACTTTAAGTAAATTTTCATCCCAAAGCTCCAAAAGTCTTGTCATTTAATCCCTCTCCATTTTTAAAAAAAGACTGTTTTAAGTTCAGTCTGCCACTGTCAGCATTTAAACATGAGGTCAAAAATACGGAAAAAATACTCTTTTCTTCAATTTTAACATTATGGGAAGAAAAAGTAACAAATTCTCCTTCAAAGATTTCAACTGAGCACAGGTAAATATCTCCTCACTCCTCAATAGAATCCCATCGTCTCCTCTCCTGCCAAGAGGAAGCTTCTTTAACACTTTTAGGTCACTGACGACGAATACAGCTGCTAGAAAGCTGATGGTGAATGAATGGTTTACAATATGCGATCCACACTTCCCTAGTCCTCACCGCTGCCAGGTGCTGCTCGAGAGACTTCACATATATAAACCGAGTTAAAATCCATATAGACTAGGACATTTATTTTCCCTCTTTTTCAGGTTTATTTGTTAATGCATACAAGAACTGGGATGTAGGCCAGAGGTGCAGGGGCGGGGGTGTGTGTGCGTAAGAGGATCCAACAGAGACAGAGTGGGGAGCAGAACAGGCAGATCCACTGAAATCCATTGCTGAGGGGGGCAGTGAGTGAGACAGGAGAGGTCTGCTGCACCATGTGGGTCAGCTCCTTGGCCAGGGATTGAACTCAGTGCTGCAGTAGCTGGTGATACCTTGATAGAGCTGAGACTTAACCCTTGTGCCACCAGAGAGGCCCCTCCCTGATATCTACAGCAGAAAATCCCTTCTGGAGTTGCTGTGATGTTCTGGCAGAGGCACAGTGCATGTGTGTTAATAGTTACAAGTAAAGAGTAAGTTAGTTTTTCAGACACTGTTTTCCTACTCTACCAACATTATGTTCTCTCTCTGATGTGTGCTTATGTGAGAAATAAAGAATAGGTCCATATTCTGGTTCAAAGTATAAAGAGCACCAGTATATATAGCAGAAAAAATGGACATAATCTTGTTTGAGAGCAGTTCTTGTATGCATTAACAAATTAAAATAAACCTAAAAAAGAGGGAAAATAAATGTCCTAGTCTATATGGATATTAACTCAGTTTATATATGTGAAGCTTCTCAAACATAATCTTGTCCCCACCCTAAATTCCATCTATGAAGCACTGTCGCAGGCACTAACGAGAAGCCAACGCTCAAGTCGTAATCCCCACCCTTAAGGAGTTCCAGAACACCGGGAGAGACAGAAGAAAACCAACACTTATGATTCAGCACAAACAGGTCGACACAAGATATAATGAGAATAGAAGACACGAGAGGAGACCACCACAGGTCTGGGGCGCCTGTTAACACTTCACTGTTTGCACGTGTGTACACCCCACAAACATGTACACACACATGCAAAGGGCTTGGTGATGCTGGGTCTTTAAAAGAAAACAATGTATGTGCGACTCACTTCCTCATCTTCCGCTCCGCACGTTTCAGGCTACAGGTATTTCGCCACAGTATGTTCTAAAAGTCAAGTTGAAAGAGCAGGTTGTGAAAGCACATACAGTGATTCCATCCGGGTCTATTTACATCACAATGAATTTTAGTATTTGTGCAAATTAGACAGAAATGAAACGTAAGGATACATAATAACGTCTGTTTCCCCAACTTTCTCCTTCCACACAGTTTACACGAAGAGAATGAAGCCACGATCATTTCCTACCATGGGTGCAACACCTGAGTCACTCGGGTGAGGGGCAGCTGCTCCAGGACCCAGGAGGGCAAGCAGCATCCGCAGGGAGCACCAGCTGCGGGGCAAATGGAGAGGCAGGGCCAGAGGCACCCCATCTGGGCCCAGGAGCTGCCCTTTCATTCTGCTCACACCTCACTGGCCGAAACCAGGCACAAGGCTGACAGCCACATGCCTGCAGCCACCGGGGTGGAGAAATGTCCTTTCCACAGGAGGAGGCAGCGAATATTCAAACAACAGTCTAGGTCAGGGGGTCTCGCCACTTCAACGTGAGGTCACTTGCTGTACCGAGTGCTGCCTCCTCCTCCCTGGCTCGTTCCTCCTCACTTGCTGTTGTCTGGGGGTCACTGTTCCAGGAGGCCTTCCCTGACCACCTCCTGTTTGCCAACTCTGCCCTGTGGTTCTCCATACTCTCAGTCTGGTCAAAACCAACAAGTGTGTGTGGGGGGTGTAGGGGGTTTGTGTGGGATGTGTGTGTGGGATGTGGGTGGGGTATATGTGTGGTGTGTGTGTGTGTGTGTGTGCTTGTGTGTGGTGTGCATGTGTGGTGTGTGTGTACATGGATATAAAGTGAGTGTAGCAAGAAGGCCAGGCCAAGAACTGATGGACACTTGAGAACTGACCACGGGCCACAGGAGGCACCACAGAAGTATCTGGAGAATAAACCGTGAATGCCTAGAAAAGGAAGTGCATTCACTCATTTGAGTCCCCTGTAACACTGCAAATAGTAGCTAATGTCTTTAGTTCACATAAAAATAATAAAGACTTATCTAGACTCTTCATCAACATTTGCTGTCGGAGCAATTTTTTAAGCATTCCACCTGAAAGTAAAACAAGAGACCAAGTATGGAGGTGAGTGGGTGCACCCCGTTCCCCGTCTTCAGTCTTCTCTCAGGGGGTTGCCTGGGTCACAATCCCAGAGCACCCGTTTCTAGCTGGGTTACCCTCCTGAGCCTAAGCTCCCCATTTAGAGGAAGGTGATCTCCTGTCACTGATCTTGCGAGATGGTCAGAGCCAGAAAGCGAAGGTGAGGCACTGCCTGAACTGGCATCTGCTGGTCTACATTCTGCCCCCCACCCCCGCCCCCTCCCACCTGTGCCATAGGGGCTCCGAGAGGGCAGGGACTTGGTCTGCTGGACTTGGGGTCACGGCCTCAGAAGCTCGGACACACAGAGAGCACTCGGTGCTTGCTGCACACACGAGCTGTCCAGCGGACACCAGTGGCAGTCCATTCTTTGCTTAGTAACTCCAGTTTTCTCCATCCTTTTGCTCTCTCCATCTTCCTTTGTGCCTTGGACACGGTTTGCCTGTGGCTAAGGGCTCCGTTTCACCCAAACAAGATGAGTATGTAGAGCAGTTACTAAAGAGTGCCAGGCTTCTTGGCTGATCATGAAATTACACTGGTCAACAAATTTTTCCAAAAATCGTGTTACTGAAATAAAATCAGTCATTTCCTATCAATCTGTATGTGCTCAACACGAATATGACAGTCAAATTCTAATTTTGGTTCTAGTTGTTCTGTAATCTGCAATAAATTGATGTTTACATCACGAAATGCATGCCAATAGTAATAGGCCTACGGTTAACACCTGTAAAAAATCAAGTCATAGACTACTTAGATTTCTTCGCTTGTCTCTTGTACAGCTGTTCAGGAGCATCTCTGGGGAGTGTCCGGCAGTAGTCAGCCAGCATTGTAGTGGGCCATTGTCCCTGGTATCTTTGTTCCATTGATGCGATATCTTGATGAAAATGTTCGCCATGTTCATCACTAACCATAGCAGTTTTCAGGGAAGAAATCCAGATGGGGATGAAGGAAGTGGATCTTTAGAGACATAGTGCAGCCAAGTTTCTGATAGTGCATCAGCATGTCCTCTACTAGTTCCTTGTAGTTTTCTGCCCTAACATTCCCAAGAAAGTTTGTAGACACTAGGCGAAAAGCATTCCATGCTTATTTCGCATCTGCGAAAGTAAAACAAGTTGTTGAACCGGTCATCTTTGAAAATCCATTGAATCTGCGGATCCACAAAAACTCCCTCTTTAATCTTTGCTTCGCTGGGTCGAGGAAATTTTTCACGCAGGTATCAGCAAGCTGGCGAGGTCCGGTCCATGGCTTTCACGAAATTCTTCATCAAACCTAGTTTGATGTGAAGGGGTGATAGCAGGATTTTGTGAGCCTCGACCAGAGCCGGGTGCTGGATATTCTTCTCCAACTGCTGCATTTTGTCTGCGAGTCCATTCCTTCCTTAAAGTAGTGCAATTCACTTGCTCGGCTGTCCCACTCACATAAGAAACACATGTATTTTGTATATCCTGCTGCAGTCCCATTAAAAGGGCAACCAGCTTCAAATCACCACAGACGTGCCAGCTGTACTTGTTATACTCAATGGAATTCAGTAGCTGCTTTAAGTTATCCTATGTCTCTTTCATGTGGATGGCATGCGCTACTGGACAGATGGAAGACGGTTTCCATTGTGCAAAAGCACAGCCTTAAGACTCAGTTTCGAAGAGTCTAGAAATAATCTCCATTCTTGTGGGTCATGAGTGATTTCTAAGGTATACATGAGGCCCTCGATAACAGAAAAGAATACCAGTACTTTCCTTTCTGAAGAAAGTCTCCAACTCCTGGTGGCGCTTTCTATATAAATTAATTGTGACATCTTCTTCTAGAAGATTCGATTGTTGGAGTCTTGATCCTAGCTATTCTATTTTGTTCTTGGTTAAGGCCAAATCATGAACCAGGTCACTGTGTTCTTCCTGTGTCAGTCTGTGTGGGGTTGATGATGCACCACAGTGAAAATCTGGATCACTGCATGCTGCTGGAACAGGAGAAGAACACATCGGCTCACCCTTGTCCTCATCAGATGAATCAAGAGAATATTCTGCTGGAGGCTCTGGAATAGGAAGGCCCCCACCATGTGGTACTGGTCTCAATACAGACAGAATGTTTGGGTAGACTATTCTCGACTTCTTTTGCTTCGTTTGCGGCTGGAAAGGGGAGGAACCAAGCAGAAGTAACAGTCTTTTATGTGGTTGCTTGGCTCTCTCCACACCATAGGGACTGCAAACGGCGTTGATGGTATTTTGCCATTTAACCACTGTGAAAGCTGTGTTGTACATACAGCACAGCGTATACGCGGGGTCCAAGGCTTGTCTTGGTCACCAGCCTTGCATCCAAAGTAAAGATGATAAGCCTTCTTCACTTGAGAAGTGACACTTTTCTTCTGGTTGGCAAAATGTCACTTCCCCACAAATAGAGCAGAAATTATCCATGCTATTAACACGCTTTCGAGGCATGACTGTTCTGTATTGTGCCTAAATGGATAAAATAATAACAGTTCTATGGAACAGTAGCTTGAACTGTCTCGCACAAAGTCTGAAATACTTTCAATGCTCAGCCTTTCCGACAGGGCTTTATAGAGTGCGCGGCTGACGTGAGCTTACTTCAGCAGCCGCCTGGCAGTAGTATTGTATTGCATCAGAAAATGATGCAGTCAACTCTGGATGATGTGTGCATGATGGTATTATGCAATGCGATGCAATATGACATCATTCTAGGCTGATTTCGGATGTTGTTGCAGTCCTACTGGCTAAATTTGCATGGTTTTATATGTAAATATAAATGAATATAAAATGAATTATATGAAATAACTTCAAAACGAGAGCTAATAAAAAATTGTCAGGGTAATATTCATGTTCGGCACACCAAGATACTACAGATTAGGGCCTTTTTAAGTCAATAACGACCTCACTGTTGACCAGTGTTATCAGAACAGAAACCGCGAGATCAAGAGCCCAGAGCAATATGACACAGCAGAGGTGATGCTGATTTCCACTGAATCTGGTTTTTAAAAATTGCTTCTCGCAGCAGCAATTTGAAGTCCTCCCCCAAAACATCCTGAGTGACAGAAAGAGACAGTGTGGCCCCTACTCCCAGCTTTGACGACACCTGGGTACACAGGCAGGTGGCACCCAGTGAACCCAGCAGCGATGACTTCCCATGAGCTGCCATAAAATGAATTTGGCCACTTACGAGCCCCAAGTGGAACAGACGGTGTCACACATTTCTAAAGAATTTTTGAAAACCGAGCTATGTGGGAAAAGTTTTTAAAAATAGAGCCACAAATAACCACTGCTGAAACCAGTGTGCCAGTCCCTCTGGGGCAGGTTGGTGCGCCGTCTGTGGTCTCTACCCAAGTTCTACATCCACGCTCTTGATCCTGCAAAGCCAACATCCCCGCAGGCCGAGACAACAGTGTTGTACAGCAGCAGAATCTTCCAGAGAGAAAACACTGGCCTCTGGCCACTACGTGTCCATCAGATTCCTGGTGCGAATGAAGGTTCGCGCTTAACGGGGACCATTACTGTTAAGTTCCTCCTACAGCTTAAGGGCCGAACCTCGGGCAGGGTCACAGAGGTGGCGACATGTCCACGTGACCATCCACGTGGACAAACATTCCAGTTTGGCAAACACGCTTAGTTACTTGCCTGCATGAACACCCCAAAAGGTGAAGCGAGGTCCGGGGGGGGGGCACTTCCACAAGCGGTTTTTTCCTCCCACATGACACTAAAATTCTCTCACCCATAAGTCAATCTAATCATCGGCATCTACTCTCAAGGCAAGACGGCGGCTTCACACCCACATTCCCTGGACCAGGAACCACCAAACCTTGTGGGCACGAAGACACAGGTTCCAAGTCAAAATAAACAGATAAACAAAAGCCCTTGTGGACGATGCCCCATGAGTCCTAAGTGATCCCTGGAAGGAAAAATGGGTCCCTCTTTTCATGAGACTCCACTGAGGTGACGCCTGGTCTGTTCATCCTAAGTAAAAGATTCACGTGAAAGCAAAAGGTGAACAAATGAATGAACGGGGCCCCCGCCCCCAGCTCTGCAACGCCTACATTCCACTCTGCTGCGACTTCACATCCACGTGTTTATGGAGGAAGTGAACTGTTGTGATTTGAGGGCGAATCTGTTTTTCCTGGGAGGCAGGGTCAGGGCGACCTCAGCCCAACCACCTCACTCAGGGCTGACAGACATCAACTTGAGGAGGGGCGACGGGGACGAGACACTGCGATGACACGGACACGCAACTGTCAGCACCGAGAGTCCGGGAGGCTACCCGGGAAGGCCAGGTCTGGGCGAGGCAACTCTTTGCTGATCCAAACAGCTCTCGGAAGACCTGGGGGCATCAGCTCCTGCCCTGGCCAGGCTGCTGTGCCGCAGTGGGGGGAACTGCGAGCACCCCTTCAAGATCATCTCACCCAGGGCCTCCCTGGTGGTGCAACGGGTTAAGTCTCAGCACTATGAAGCTATCGCACGAGTTCGATCCCCAGCCACGGAGCTTCCCACAGGGCGCGGCAGACCTCTCCTGTCTCGCCCACTGCTCCCCTCAACAGTGTACTCCAACAGATCCGCCGGTTCTGCTCCCCACTCTGTCTCTGGTGAATCCTCTCACCACCCCACACCTCTGGCCTACACCCCAGTTCTTGTATACATATAAATAAATAAATAAATAAATCTTTTTAAAAAAAAAAATCTCACCCAAACACACCTGCTTTGTGCTCCGGCACCGGGGCCTTCAGTCTGCCCTGGCAGCTGGACCTCAGCTCACGGTGACGAGGCAGCCTCTTCCGAGACCAGTTCTGAGAAAGGGGCACCTCACTAAATCGGGACTTTGGTTTTCACCGCCCCTTTGCTGGGAACAACAGCCTGATTAATCTAGCACTGGTTAGGCAGGTGTTCCTTCTATACAGGCTTATGAATGTAGTTTATCCTGTGTGCTACTGGCCTGTGAAATATTATTATTATAAACTGTAATTCTCACAGTGAACCTATGTGAAACAAATTACTACGTGACTCGTGCTCACAACTCAAAGGGGCGCTAAGGTTTTATTCTTTGTAAGGCTGAGTGTTAACATTCTTTAATGGTGGTGCAAGGGGCTAAGTCTCAGTGCCATGAAGCTATCAGCAGCCACTGCAGTACGAGTTCAATCCCAGGGCAGGGAGCTTCCCACATGGCGCAGCAGACCTCTCCTGTCTCCCCGCTGCCCTCCTCAGCAGTGGATTTCAGTAGATCTGCTTGTTCTGCTCCCCACTCTGTCTATAGGGAATCCTCTCACCCCCCCCCTCCCACCTCTGGCCTACACCCCAGCTCTTGTATACATAAATAAATAAATCTTTAAAAAAAATAAATAAAGGTGAAGTAAACCAAGGCCAAGCACGTCTCTTCCCAGAGATGATCTTCAAACTACTGGGCAGGATGCAAGGACATGGTAGCTGGTGAGCAGTTAACACAGTGTCCCCAGTCAGAGACTCCTGCTCCCCAGCTCTGCTGGGAAGGGGCCAGTCCCTCGAGAAGACCAAACAGGCCACCTGGTTGGAGCAGGCCGAGTCACGTCCACTTATATTCTTAGTTCCTCCTGGCAGGTGCTTGCTCTGGGACCTTCCCGTCCCGGGCTGCAGAGGCCCTTCCTTCCACTCCTCTCTCCACCTTCCCCCGCTCAGCACACTCAGCTCGCTCCTGGTTCTGGAAAAAGGGTCATGGGGGTCTGACGAGTGACAACAATGTGGTTTCATACAAGAGGTGGCCCCTGGAACAGAAGAGATTTCAGGAAACACAAAGGGACAGGGAGAGGATAGCAACAGCCTCCCTCACAAGCCAAGGCCTGTCGGCCTCTTTAACCAGTGAGATGCTGCTGCCTGTTAGGCTGCTGGTGTTAGGGGCAAAGGAGGGAAGAGAAGCACAGGGGCAGGAGAGGTTTCCAACGCCACCTTTCACACCAACCGGAGCCTATTTAGTACCGACACCAGTAAGATACTACCTTTTATGCTCTTAGCATATTACGTGCAGTCCGTAGAGCCACCAGCTAAAATTCTAGTTAAGTACAATTCAGTCTTATTCTGGAAAAGAGAGCTAATAGACCCCAAGACTCCACTAGCCAGATAACTGTGGTGGAGACTTTCGGGCCCTGCCATTAATCTGAAGAACAGAACCATGAGACAGGAGTGAGGTAACGGAGGCTCAGAAAGGTGAAGTATTTTGTCCAGGGTCCTAAAACTGATCAGTCCAAATTTAACCCAGGTAGATCTTCTCTCTGATTACACCATGAAGCCATACTTCAACCTAACTCCAGCCATGATGTAGACAAAAAAATCTATTGCAACTCAAGAACTGGGGGTCTCTTGACAAAAAGACACACATCTGGGGCCTGGATCTGTTTAGTCATTGTGGGCCCCTCTGCCTCAAGCCCTGCGCTAAGAGAAGGATTAAAAAACAATGAACAATGATAGCTGGGAGCTTCGGCGCTCCACCTTGCTAGATCACCCCAATGCAGTGTGATTAGTGTGAGGAGAGGAGAAATAATCTTAATGAAACCCTTCCCTGTGCTGCCCCAACTTCTCCCCCTTCGGCTTCTACTGAGCTTGGTGGTTTAGGAGAGTTTGAGGTTACACATTTAGCCGCGACTGATAATCGCATCCTAAAATCTTTCAGATCAGCAAGCACCCCCTTCCCCCACACTGGCACACCTTGTTTTACTGCACTGCTCTTGATGGCACCTTAGATAACGCCTTTTTTTTTTAAGACAAATTAAAGGTTTGTGGTAATCCTGCTTGGTCAAGCAAGCCTATCTGGGCCATTTGTCCGACAGTCTCTTTGAGACATTGTGCCAGCGTGCCTAGCAGGCTACAGTCAGCACAGGCCTGACTTTTCTACGCACAGGAAACAACAAAACTGGTGACTCGCTTCGGGAATGTCCGCTGATTGCAGTGGTCTGGAACCCCTGCAATACGGCCAAGATGTGTCTGGGCCTGGGCCTGGGTCTGAGCCTGAGCCTGAGCCTGGGTCTGAGCCTGGGGCTGGGACTGAGCCTGAGCCTCAGCCTGGGCCTGGGTCTGAGCCTGAGCCTGGTTCTGAGTCTGGGCCTCGGCCTGGGTCTGGGTCTGGGACTGAGCCTGGGCCTCAGCCTGGGCCGGGGTCTGGCACCATCTTCAGCTTTTACTCGATGGCTCTAACACTTTTACAATCAATTTCAAATGAACGAGAGTAAGAAATAACTGAAACATTTATCCTCACTACATAGTTTCCTAAATGCTAAAATGTTCCCTAAGCCTTTCCCAGATTTCCCTAGTTAGAATGAACTGCTCCACTGACTGTACTTGCTTTATGTGAATATTCCTTTCAGCCGGTGAACTCTTCCGTGTTCCCATCTCCCCACTGGCGGGCCAGCTCGCCGAAGGCAGAGCCCGTCTTACTCACACTGGATATGGCGTCTCCCCATGCACACCCCTCGGGCCTAGCAGAGCAAAACCCCACATTCAATGGTTTAACTGGTTCAGAATTCTTTAATCTTCAGGTATTTTACCATGTTTGTATTTGCGACTCAGTTTCATTTTTAATGCTCTAAAAATGAACCATAGTATGATCCAGTGTTTCCCAGATTATGACTCAGAATTTATATTTGGAACTGTTCAGACCCAAAACACCCTGCTAGGGATAACAAACAAACCTACCTCTGCATCTTTACTTCCAGCGCAAGGAGAGAGAAGCAGACACTGAATACTTACTGGAGAAATAGAGGAATTAGCGATTATGACAGGCCCCGGGAAAGTACACAGTCGAAAAGGCTATGCTCACCGAATATTTTCATCTCACTCCTTAAACCCATGGCTTCCACCTCGTACAGGCGGCTCCCAGCACGTCCCTGCGGCCGGTGCCTCCCTCCTGAGCTGGGGACACTCTCCTCCTGTGCACTGTCTCTCGAACCCATTCCCGTCAGTGATGAACTTGGCCTCGTCAAGGTCACTAATAACCTCCATGTTGCCAAATCCCTTCAGCGAGTCTTGTCTTCCTCTGATTTCCTGGCGTTCGACAGTGCTGAACACACCCCTCCACCAGGGAAACGCTCACCTTTCCGCCTCCCTCAGTGTCCTCTATCAATCTTTTCTAGGTTCCTCCTTCCAGAACCGTTCACCTAACAGGGAGCCCGACACCTCACGGGGGCACTAATCAGCACTGGAATCACACTATGATTGAGACAGGTGAGTACATTTCTCTCTCCAGATCTTCTCTTCCAAATTTCCCCTCTCAGCATATGACAACTGTTTTCAAGTCATTTAGGTGGAAACTCTCGGTCTCGCTGCAGAGACAGCTAGTTGCCTCCTAACACACCTTCTGCCACTCTTGCATTTGACTGTGGCCACGTGACACTTGGTTGGGGCCACGTGACTATGTACTGGTTGAGGAGCTGTAAGCAGTGATGTGTGACACATCCTTAAGGCATGGGAACATACCCTCCTTCCCTCCCAGCCCCATCCCAAGGACAGGAATGCTGATGAGAGTGTAGGAGCTGGAGCAGCCACCTTGAGCTACAAGCCAGGTGCCGCATACCGAGGACGAGAGAATGGAAGAACAGAATGAGCCTGGCTCCCCAGTAACCATGGCATCGCTAAACCAGACTCAACCATCTATCTAGATTCTGACTTAAAAGAAAAATAAGGGCCTCCCTGGTGACCTAGGGGTTAAGTCTCAGTGCTATCACCACGAAGGTCTGAGTTCGATCCCCAGCCAGGGAGCTTCCCACATGGCACAGCAGACCTCTCCTGTCTCCCCGCTGCTCCCCTCAGCAGTGTATTTCAGTAGATCCGCCTGTTCTCCCCACTCTGTCTCTAGTGAATCCTCTCACACACACACCCCCACACACCTCTGGCCTACACCCCAGTTCTTGTATTCATCAATAAAAAAAATCTTTAAAAAAATTTTTAAAAACAAGCTTTTATCTTGTTTGTGCCATTAGTCTTTTAGATCTCTTTGCTGCTGCAGCCAAACCAAAGCAATATCCTAACTATTAGTTTCTTTTTGGGGGGTCTTCCTATCACCCAACTTTTAAATGCTGGACTTGAACCTGGCAGTAATCAGCCTTCACAGAATGGAAACACGTGGCCCTGGCTTCAAGGGCAATCCAGGCCCTGGCATCACGGGACAGGGGCTGGGGACCCTTGTTAGGCCACAGCGAGACATTAGATCAAACTGTGGCTCCTTAGAAAACAGCCGCATTCCAGCGCGGCCTTTAATTCTAGGGGAACTGGTTGAACAATTCAGAATTGGGATGCTTACTCGCTTCATGCCACTTGAAGCAAAAAGGCCCACAGGTGAGGCCCACTCGGGCCACAGCCTGCCACTGGGCCCGTGGAGATAAAAGGGGAAATAGCTCTGCCTGAGGCAGGTCCTCGGCCTGCAGTCCTAAGTTTAGGCAGAGGCTGGTAATTTGGGGGTTCACAGGAAAGGACACCCCTTGAGCACCCCTCAGTAAACCAGCTGGGGAAGTTGGCCCACCCAGGAAAGGGTTCTCCTCTAAGGCCCATGTCAGACCCGGCCCCAGAGGAAGACAAGTGGAAAAACTACCCAGAGGGCCACAGCGGGCAGGACTCCCAGGAGCTCCCCGAGGAGCAGACCGAGGGCTGCTCACTAGGCAAAGCCAGGGCGTCTCGCCAGTGCCACAGCAGGAGCCCCACACGCAGCCTGGCAAGAGGTGACCGGAGCGACAGGTCAGTGAGGGTCTGCATGCCCGTCCTTTCCCTTCCCAACAGATCTTCTTTCCCCCCGTCTTACCCCACCCCACTGTGGTATATAGGGTGGGGGTGCAGCAGCTAACTTGTATTTTTATCTCAAGATCCTGGACTCCGAAGTTCACAGGAGGTGGTGTCCTCTGGAAAGGAGCAGAATTCTAGATTTGGGAAGAGGCGTTTAGACAGCAAGGCCTAGCCCGTTCTCCCCTTCGAACGTCAGAGCGCTTCAGCAGAATATCTGGCTAGCCAACACAACCTCCTTCTCGGCCTTCCAGCAAGCAGCTGTGGCCCCGTGACTTAGGTCTGACCAGTCGGAGGTGAGCAGAAGTGATTCTGGCAACTTGCCAGCCGCGACATCCAGAAAGCACATGACTTCTCCTCGGTCCTCTTCCCGCGGGCGAGAAGGCAGACATGTGTGGCCCAAACGCTGCAAGCCATGTGCTCGTCAAGTTGGTGCAACAAGATAGAAGGCGCTCAGGCCCCCCGTGAGCCTAGAGCTGCCAGGGCAGCCCCAGCCTCCTACCCAGACTCCTATTTAGAGAGAAATAAACATCGATCGGCTTAAGTAGCTGCTAGATCGTGTCTGTTAGAACGAATGGCCCACTGACAGGCTGAGCGCGAGGCATCTTTGGCTCCGCCCCTTTCCACCCCAGCGCACCCCATCACGGTCCCACTGCTCTACGCACACCTGCCCATCTGCTGCCTGGCCTCTCTCCCCTTCTCCACTAACCCTGACCCTGGGGCCCCTGAAAAGGCCTCCTTCCCTTCCTGCTCTCACGCCTCCCCCCTTTATTCTCATCACAGCAGCCACAGCCAAAATGGTTCCTCTAAAACAGGAATCAGAATGTAAATCCCACGAGGGCAGGGCCTTCTGCGGGTTTTGTTCACTGGTACGTCCTCGTGGCCCAGAACACTTACATGGCCAGCACCCGACGTGTAAGAGTTCGACTGACAATTTTTCAACTTGACAATGTGCCAAAGCGACACAGGGAGCAGAAAGCAAAGCCGAGGTCGGTCTTTCCTTGGGTTATCGAGAGTCGGTGCCACCCTCTGTGCTGAGAAGCAGCCCAGGTCCCAGACGACCCCACCGCTGGGATCTCAAGGGGACCCCCTCGCCCCCCAAGATTCCGCCGGCTGTTTCTCACCCCCAGCAAAGCATTCAAAAAACTGCCTGCGACAATGACACTTTCTGACAACACAGGCTTTATAAAGATGATTTTGCAGGACTGTTGGTTAGTAAGTGTTCTTATTACTAATTAATTATTAACATTTATTAACTAATCAGTGCTCTGGGCAAGCAGGTGAGGCCAGGCTGTGCTGTTTGGGAGGTCAGGTGCATGAAACGCATTTTTGGCTTTTGACTTACAACCGGGTTGAGCGGGATGTGACCCCATGATAAGCCGGGGAGGATGTGGACCTCATTTCCCACAAGTCATCACCGAGAAATCGCAACATTTTCTCACCAAGACAAAAAAAAATAATGCCTGTTAAACCACATCAGAACACCTCAACAGCAGACTAGGATGGGCGGTGATCAACCCCAGCCTCTCCCTGCCTTGAAATCTCTTTCTGAGGAATTTGGAGTTTCTCTGACCTTCGCGGCACTGCCTGGGTGGGAAAGGCAATCCTTCTAAGCACATGTTCAATTTTAAAGGTGACACAGCTTCGGGGACTTGTGGCTTTCTGCCTCTGTAAAGCTCCCCAGTGTGCCTGGTTTTGCTCTGCAATAAAATACCGGATTGTGGTCATTGCTCCAACAAGAGACATTTTTTTCACTAATAGCAAATTGACATCCACTGCTGTTTCCATTGCTCTCTGCATACAAAGTAACATTTGCTTTCAAGGCTGATCCAAGTGTCCTTTTGGGAAAGGCATTTAAAAATGGTAACAACATTTAACAGGTGTAGCACTCAACTGAAGGGCCAATAATATGAACAGGTAGAACCAGGTCCGCACAGCCACAGGAAGTGACACCTGTGTCACAGCTGCCACCTGGCCAAAGGTGACTAAGCCATTACAAGGTTCCCAATTTCAGAGATGTGGGGGACAAAAGAGGGTGTGGGGTGGGAGGGCATCTCAGAATTGACTGAAACCTAGTGCTGAGAAGTCGATTTCTGATGGAAGAATGAAGGACTGTATTACCCACCCCGCAGCCTTGCCCCTTGCTAGAACAGCGAGTCCGCCCTGAGGCCCCGGCACCTGGGAACATGCATCCCACACACACACACTCCGTGCCTTGTCATCATTGAATTTCTATTCAAAAGTCACCTCCTAAAATTGCACCTACCCCACTGCTCTCCATTCCTTCAGCCTACTCCATTTTTCATTGCATTCACCACACCTGACCTCCTACTGTGTCTGGTCACCCTCTGTCTCCTCCCACTAGAACGAAGCTGCGTGCAAGCAAGGCTCTAGGGTGTCCGCAGGTAGCAAATACTGCAGAATGAACGCTCCAGGAAGACCTCGCCACCAGACACACTTATAGCACCATGAGAAAAGTGAACTCTTCACTGAGCAAAGGCCTTCCCAAGCCCTTGTCAAGAATCTGTCTCCTGGAGCCTTCCTGATGGCCTAGGGGTTAAGTCTCAGCGCTACCACCACCAAGGTTCACTGCAAGGGCCCTAGTTCGATCCCCGGCCAGGGACCTGACCCACATGGCACAGCAGACCGCTCCTGTCTCCCCGCTGCTCCCCTCAGCAGTGGATTTCAGTAGATGTGCCTGTTTCGCTCCTCACTCTGGTAAATCCTCTTACCTCACAGCCCCACCTCTGGCCTGTACCTGCGCAAAAATCTTTAAAAAACAGAGTCTGTCTCCCCACTATGAGGGCAGAGGGCTATTCGACGAGCACCACTCTCAATGACAACTAGGGCTTCCATTTCCCATTTCAAGAGGGACAATAAAAGTGCTGTGAACAG
>PVIJ01003507.1:102612-134023 GCA_004024925.1 Scalopus aquaticus
CCCGGCTGGGGAGAATCCCACATGGTGCGGCAGACCTCTCCTGCCTCACCCACTGCTCCCCTCAGCAGTGTATTTCTGATCTGCCTGTTCTGCTCCCCGCTCTGTGTCTGGTGAACCCTCTCGCCGCCCCACGCCTCTGGCCTGTACCCCAGCTTGTATGTATAAATAAACAATAAATCTTAAAAAAAAAAAAAAAAAAAAGTGCTGTGAACACTACCACTTGCTCAGGTTATTTCTGTTAGAGACAGTTTAGTAAAGGGATTAAGGACTCTGGATTTGGACTTTGGATTCGAAACCAGGTTCCTCCACTTTCTAATGTGTGCTTTTCAACAAGTTGCTTAATTTCTTCTAGCCCCAATTTGTGTATCTATAAGACGGCATTAGCAGTAGCAAGCTTACTGGGCCAGGGAATGCCAGCACATACCAAGAGCTCACGGGAAGTCAGCTGACATTACCATTCTCTGTCTCCCCTAAAATAAACAAAAGGAAAGAAGAGGGGGCCTGAGAGGCTACACCCCAATCTCCCACCAGCCTGAGGAAGAAGCAGCCTGGTGACAAAGTGAGTGGTAGCAACTGTTAACTGGACGAAAGTGAATTTAGATCCTGAAGTCTGTAAAGACAAGGTCAGAGAGACGGAGACGCTAGAGCCGAGAGGCCAGGGTGGGGGGCTCCGTGTTAGCTCATCTTACAGAGGCACTATCTGCTGTCTCTGAAATCTGCCTCTTGTCAGAATTCCGTACCCCTCCCCCAATCCACAGAAAAACCCAGTACTTAGCCCCCATCCCCACCCCCTCATGTCACACCGATCATTAGAAGTGAATTAAGTTAGATTCTCCGCGTTTCGGCGTCTGTTCCCTTCCCAGCATGTGTCTCGGCTGACTCCACTGCCTTGCTCCTAGACAGCAGCGGCAGCCTCCTCATTTGTCTCCAGCCTGCAGCCACCTTCTTCCAATCCATCTTCTGACCCTTGATCTTTCTAAACCTTTAAATTCCCTCAAGGGCTTCTTCACAATGTTACCCAGAAAGCCCAAACATTTCTGAACAGGCGCCAAGAGCTGGTGCCTGCCCGCCTGCGCTCACTCTCCGGCCCGCCACTTCTGGCTGTTCCCTAAGCTCCCCGCCTCACAGCCAGCTCCAGTGGCCCTTCTTCTCCTGCAACCACGGCTCGGTGGAAGCACCACTTTTCCTTGAAAGTCCTCATAAAGACACTGCCTCGCCAGGAATCCCTGCTTCTTTTTCTTGTCTGGCGACACCTCCGAACTGGTACTTAGCGTCCAGTATCGTAATTGCTGGACTTCGGTGTCTACCCCCACCCTGTTAAATTATAATTTCTTTAAGAAAAAGGACTGTTTTTGCCCTAACCTACCTAACACATTCACTGGGCATACACAGCATCTTCAAAGACATGTTTGTTGGGTGAGCCACTTCGGGGGTGTGAGGAAAGTCAGACTCCACACCCGATCACATCATGCACGCGTTGATGAAAAGCGACACTTCTACAGAAAAACTATGCAGCTCAGGCAGGTTAGCAGGATATTTATACAGATGTTGTGGTGAATTTACTGCCAGTTGTTAAGCAGGACAGTGTAGTAAAAAGAGCTTTAAGATCAGGAGCCCTGGGTTTGAATTCCAGCTCCGCCACTTCTAAGCCAGGTCGCCACCGACAAGCAACTTAACCTAAATCTCAGCTGTCTCACCTGTCAAATAAGGAAAAGAAGAACCTACTCGAATGCACTGTCTTATCAATTGAGACAATGGTTTTCAAGCGACTGGCACAGAGGAGACTCCTGAGGCTGTTAATAAACAGTCGGTGCCTTTCCACTTACAGAACACTGCGCAAAAGTCCAAGGTCACATTTCTACATTTGGGAAGAAGACTTAGCACTCTTCTAAAACCTTGACCACACCCTGAATCCCAGTCAGCCATCTCGAAGATGAACTAGGTCATAAAGAAGATTTACAGAAGAAAAAATAAATAATTGCAATGCAATCACATCCCACAACTGAAAAGCAGTTTAAAATACCTGTCCCACTCACAGCAGCACTGGTGCATGAAAAACAGCCTATGAGCAACACATGAGAAGAATGTAAACAGTGATGCTCTGGAATGCAGGGCCTAAGAGAATCAACTTAGTCAGGGACCTGTTCCACAGAGCACTGAGCGCACTGTGATGAGCCAGAGAAACAGTAACAGCAGTGAGGATAGAGAAACACCCCACCTGAGAAGTTCAACATGGAATGCACAAGAACTCGGGGTGATCTATCAGGGGACCATAGGTGCCCATAATGTAAAATCTTCGAAAGCCACAAGTGTGGGTATACAACCTCTGTTTTTCATACATTTCCATTTTATTAAAATATGAAAATGAATTTAGATTGAAAGAACACAATCTTGCCTGCTTTCACCCTGAGACAGATGTTTGAAGGATGATAATGTTTAATCCAACATTAACATAAATGGATTATTTTCTTTTAAGGTTTATTTTTATTTATTTACGCATACAAGAATGGGGGTACAGGCCAGAGGTGCGGTGGGGGGGGGGGGGTTGAGAGGATTTACCAGAGACAGAGTAGGGGCAGAACAGGAGGATCTACTGAAATACACTGCTGAGAGGAGCAGCGGGCGAGGCAGGAGAGGTCTGCTGCCCTATGTGGATCAGGTCCCTTGCCAGGGATTGAACTCATGCCGCAGTGGCTAGTAATAGCTAGATAGTGCTGAGACTTGCCCCTTGTGCCACCAGGGAGTCCTATAAATGGATTATTTTCTAACAAATGTCACTACCAACTTGTGACACAAGTTCCCACCAATAAGAAACAATAAAAACGCAAAAGCTTCAGAACCATCTCTGTTTAGAATTGCTCAACTGGAGCCTCCCTGGTGGCGCAGCGGTTGGGTGCTGCGCTGTGGAGCTGTGGGCAGCGGCGATGCTAGTTCGACGCCCGGCTGGGGAGAGTCCCACATGGTGCGGCAGACCTCTCCTGCCTCGCCCACTGCTCCCCTCAGCAGTGTATTTCTGATCTGCCTGTTCTGCTCCCTACTCTGTCTCTGGTGAACCTTCTCGCCGCCCTACGCCTCCGGCCTGTACCCCAGCCTGTATGTATAAATAAATAAATCTTAAAAAAAAAAAAAAGAATTGCTCAACTTGTTCTAGAGTTAAAGAAAATGGATTCTGCTTAAAAACCTTTAAGGAGATTCCCCCCCAAAAAAATGTTTATTCTAGGAGCTGCTGAGAGTAAAATTGCCAATGAACTGTCCCTTTGTGTTCATGAAGACGAATTTGAACATCATTTTATACTCATCTGTGAATTTAATTTTTTACGTTTATTTTAATATTCTGTTCACCACAGACGTGTTCTCTTATCGCCTCCACAATGATTATGTCTCTTCTTTACCATGTCACCAAGAAGTCACATCTTCCTCAAGAACCGGGTAAAGTGAAAAGCCACAGTTCAGACTGCACAGGCTCTTTAACTGGATTGTTTGCATCCCTGGTTTGAAAATAATTTCTTGGTGAAAAATTCAAAATCTCTAAACCAGGAACCATTTTTTAAAAGGCAAAAGATTTACCTGATCTGAAGAGAAACCAGAGCATAAAACCAGAAACAATTTAGAGACTGTCAAGAAAAAAAGTAATTCCTGGGAGCTAAGGACTCCTAAAAACATAAACTCTTTGCCTTAAGAGAAAGTATCCAATAGAGTTAATATTAAAGAAAAAAGGGGGGAGCAACACTTAAAAACTAAATAAAACAAAGTGCCTCTCAGGGGTGTCTTGTCAAAGTGCCTCTTGATAATTCTGACCTGCACAAAAAACTTCAAAATCCTACTCTAATATTACAATCGTAGGGAACAAAGTCAGTCGCAGAGAATGGGCAACCCTGACTTCCCAAAACAGCCAAATATCACAACAATTTGTGATTTGTCTCTTTTCCTACTTGACCCTTACCCCACCACTGGCATGCCCCATTCCTGGAGAATTTTAGTCCCAAGTAAACATACTAACTACCTTGTAGCTATGGATGTTTCACAGGTACAACCAATCTGATGGATGACCACTTTGATAACAATACTTTAGCAGGAAGTTTTTTTAATGAACCAGTGTAAGAAATGATGAGGGAGGTGGAAGAGAGTGAGGCCAGCAAGAGTCCTGAAAGGGAAGTTCCCAATTTATTAAAAGGAAGGGATAAGTTAGTAGAAACACAGGAAATTCCTGGTACCTTAATAGCCACTGTTTTTATGACAATCTTATTAAATCATCTTTAAAACAGCAAGATGTGTATGACTCCTTCAGAAAAGAGAAGGGGGAGGGGCTGACAAAGTCATTTGCTTCCAGTTGAGTAGGTCTGCTACAGCAAAACACAAGTTTGAAAGGGACAGAAAGTAGTAAAAGGTAGCATGAGAAAGAAGTACGCCAGAAGTCATCAGTGGTCTGATAAATTACTAGACTTTAACTAATTCATTCAACTATTGAGAGGATACATTAACAATGAATGTCTATAGAGCACTCCCAAACACAACGCATAATCAACTTATACCATAAATTAGCCACACACTCTTGGGATCCCAAATGCTAACTTTAAAAACGTACACCCACCATACATTCTGATTCAAGCCAAAATTATTCTTTAAATCGCTGCAGTAAAGGCGCGCGCACGCGCGTGCGCGCGCGAACACACACACACACACACACACACACACACACACACACACTCTTTAACTTGACGTAAACCTAGCCCTTCCTACTTAAACACCCCGAAGAATAAATGCCTTAAGATGCTCTCCTCTTCTTCATATCCTAAGAGAAACTCGAAAAGCAACAAATGGAGTTCAAAATGAAGAAAAAGGCAAGGGAACACAGGAGAATACAACCGGAGACCCTCTCAGAGACTCATTTTATTCTTGGAAAATGTCATCTCCATTCCTTCCCGGAGCCCAAAGGCCAGGCACCACTGGCGCAATATCCTCCACGTCTAAAGCGCCAAAGAGTTGCCAACTAATCTCCCAAGGTGTTCCCCAACCTCCTCACCTCATCAGCGCTCAGCTCCTCCATCGCTTTCCTCTTAATGGTGAAAGGCTTTAGAGAGAGATCCTTCTGTTCTTGAGACCAGGGCGGGAGGAGAGTGGAAGGTGTCTATCGGGCTGTCTGGTCCCCCCGAATGGGGGAGGTTTCAGAATTGCATAGTCAGAGGTTAAAAAATAAGAACACGAGAGGCACTGAACTGCCTTGGCTTCGGTCACTCCAATCGCCCCAGAGACTTCTACAGCTGCTTGTGCCCTGAGCAACCTCCTTTGGCGGCCACCGCTGCTGCTACAGGGATATCTTAAGGCGCCACTTATTACCCTCTGCTTCCCAGGTTACCCAGCCTGGCGAGCTCGATCTCCAGCTCGTCTCGTGCTCCGAGCCTGCAGTGTCTTCGTGGTGGTGGCGCGGAAGCTGCGCTTTCTCCAGCAGATCCTGCTCTCCTTCCTACCCTTGGCCCCTGGCGGGAACTGTTCGACTGCAGAGTGGATGCCCCGAGGTAAAGCGACCCCAGAGCCACCCAGGCAGAGCCCAGCACTGATGAGGGAAGCCCCTCCCCTCCCAAATCAAGCCGGCCACGCCCCGCCTCCACGCTGGAGCCCGGGCAGCGGGGAGGGGGAGGACGGGACCCGCGATGCTCTGGCTGGAACAGTAAATTCTCCTACCCCTCCACCCCTACTCTTACCCCCTCGCCCCACCAAGTATTATTCATCAAAACAACAGGGCGGCCATCTTTGAAAGGGATCACGTGATCCCGCCGGAGAGGCGGGGCTTCTGGCTCCAAGACGAGGCAGCCAATGGGCCGCTGGCGTCGCGCAGCCGATTTCCTCTCGCCGGCGTCTCCCTCCGCCCCCGCCGGGCCCCTCCCCCGCGCGTTTCGGGGTGAGGGGGAGGGGCGAGCGGGGCGGCGGGTGGGCGGAGCGCGGGGGGCGGGGCGGCGGTGCCATGGCGACGGCGCGGAGGCCGCGGGGCGGCGGGCCGGGCCCAGGTGGGCTCCGAGTGGGGTCCCCGAGCCGGCGTGGACGGCTGAGGGCGCCGGGGTCGGCGTCCTCCGCCATGCGGGGAAGATCGCCCCAAGGGGACCCGCACCCGCAGCGCCTCCGTTGTCCCCGGGCGCCCCGCGGACGCCCCAACTCTCCGGGGCTGCCCCAAGTGAAGTAAAGAACCGGGAAAATCTGCTTTCTGCGACGAGCGTTGCCTGACAGATTGACCTCTCGGGCTCGGCCGGCCCTCGTGCCACGGCTTCCACCTTCTCCGAGAGCCCAACGGGAAGAAAACTAACGCCGGTGGCACTGCATTTCACTTTCCTTTGACCCTTTGGCGAGATGGCTCCAGCTTGGTTTGTTTCTAAGTGTGTTCAAAAGCGATGGGGAATTTTGAAAACAGAAATGGCTGCGGGACCCAGAAAACTTGGAACTGCACACACCTATGCGAGGAAGACACTCGGAGTCCCTGAAGAGAGCGCATGCTGGCCTGAACAAGAATGCCTTTATGCAAAGACACAATTGACATATAACACCCATTTTATTGTCCCTTTTATTGTAGTCAAGGCCAGTAGATCTGAAGTGTCTGCGGTTTTGGTTTTTGTAATGACTTGATACACGTGTATACTGTGAAATGATTACCGCGAGAACTTGCATTAACACATACTTTTAAATTTCTTGTGATGAGAACTTTTAAGATGTACTTTCAGGGCCTCCCCAGTGGCGCTGCGGTTAAGCGCTGCGCTGTGGAGCTGCGCAGGGGCCACGCAAGTTCGTCGCCTGGCCCCGGGAGAATCCCACATGGTGCAGCAGACCTCTCCTGCCTCGCCCGCTGCTCCCCTCAGCAGTGTGTTTCTGATCTGCCTGTTCTGCTCCCCGCTCCGTCTCTGGTGAACCCTCTCGCCGCCCCACGCCGCTGGCCTGTACCCCAGCTTGTATGTATAAATTTTAAAAAAAAATTAAAAAAAAAAGATGTACTTTCAGCCTTTCAAGTACAGAATACCGCGTTAACTGGTTGCCTCGCTGCACTTTACATCCCCAGGACGAACTTATAACCGGGACTTTGTGCCTTTTGATCGCCTCTGCCCCTTTCACTCACTCCACAACAATCTGTTTTATGAAGGCTATAAATATTTTATAACATACAAATCCAAATTGAGCAGCCAAAGTATCAAAAAGTCCAGATTTTGGCCACATACAAAGAACATATTGTATTAGACAGCTTACTAAACCATAATCTAAAAGATTGCATTCCAGAATTATGTTACTTTTTTTTTTTTGGCTTTAGGCTTAAAATAGTAACTTGACAGCTAGATATGCAAGGAATTTGTGAGTAAAATTAGACCACCGCAGGCTTTGCACATTATGTGCTCTCCAGGAAAGGAATTCTGTGGAAGCCAGAACTTGGACCCCTGGTGACATTAACACATTCACATCTTTTTTGTTTTTTTAACACTGTGATTACCATATAATTCATATACCATACAATTCACTCAAAGTGTGCAGTGGCCTTGGTGTATTCACACAGACGTTCAACCATCATCACTAATACCAGAACTTTTTCATGACCCCAAAAGAAACCTCATATGTATAAACACTCACTCCCTCCTCTCCCCTCCTCTCCCTCTGGGCAGTCACTAATCTATGTTCTGTCTCTAAGGATTTGCCCACTCTGGGCATTTTTAATTAGTAGGACCCTAAACTATGTGGCTTTTGTGTCTAGCTGCTTTCACATACTTTATATTCTCAAGATCTATCCACATTGAGGTCTATGTCAGTACTTCATTTCTTCGATGCTAAATAATATTTCCTTGTGTGGATATGCCACATTTTACTTATCCATTCATCAGTTCAGAAACATCAGATTATTTTCACCTTTTGGTTATGATGAAGTATGCTGCTATAAACATTGATACATATATTTTTTAAGATTTATTTATGCATACAAGCTGGGGTGTAGGATAGAGGTATGGGGCGGTAAGAGGATTCACCACAGATAGTGGGGAGCAGAACAGGCAGATCTACTGAAATACACTGCTGAGGGGAGCATCGGGGAGACAGGAGAGGTCTGCTGCGCCATATGGGAATCTCCCTGGTCGGGTATCAAACTCATGCTTCAGTGGCTCTAGATAGCTTCATAGTGCTGTGCTTAATCCACTGTGCCACCAGGGAGGCCCGACATATATATTTTTGTGTGCACATTTTCATTTCTCTTGGGTATTTACCCAGAAGGAAAACTACTGTGTGATATGTCCAACTTTCTGAGCAACTAACAAACTATTCAAGCAGCTGTAGCATTTTACATTCCACCAGCAATGCCTGAGGCTCCAATTCTCTACATTCTCACCAGCACCTGTTACTGTTTTTTTTTTATTATGGGCACACTAGTAGATGTGATATGGTATCTTATTGTGGTTTTGCTCTTCATTTCTCTAAAGGTGATGAGCATCTTTTGTGTTGAGCATCTTTGCCTCTATGTATTAATCACTTATATCTCTTCTTTGACAAATAGCTATTCAAATCCTTTGTTCATTTCTTTTTTGAGTTATTTTTCTTTTCATGATTATCAGCGTTCTTTGTATATTACGGATACCCGTGTATTATCAGATATATAATTTGCGAATATCTTTCCCATTCTGTGGGTTGGTTTTTCATTTTTTGATGCTATCATTTACAACACAAAAAAGTTTTATTTTGATGGACTCCTGATTATTTTTTCTTTTGTCATCAGTGCTTTTGATGTAACACATTACCATTTACCTGGTGTGTTTAATATTTGTCTTGGTCAGTTTGAGCTATGATGTGGTTTTTCAACCACAGAAATGTATTTCTTGGGTCTGGAGATTGAAAATCCAAATTCACAGTGCCAGAACTGATTTTGTTTTACATCATTTCACTCAAAGTCACAATTTCAAAAAACCTACCTGTGATGTTAAATGCGGACTTAACTATACATATTGGCTTCCAGGTTTTCCTTTTGCCTCACCGGAAGCTTTTTCTCAGGTTCATTTGCTGCCTCCTCTGCCCCACCTTTAAATACTGTGGTGCTTCGGGACTCCATGCTGAGCTCTGTTCTCTCCATCACACTCTTTCCCGGGGTGAGCTTGTCCAGGTCCCCATAGAGCATTTATTATGTGCCTGCTGCCAAGTCTCTCTCTGTAGCCAAGATCTCTTCCCTGAGTTCCAGACTTTTGTGTCCAACTGCTTAATTGATAATTGTACTTGGCTGCCTAATGGTTTGCCTCCATGAAAGGCCCCCTCCTTCCAGAGCAAATATCATTCTTAACCATCCAGTTCCCCACCCAGCAACCTTGGCATCATCCTTAACTCCTCTTGCCCACATAGAGTCAGCAAAGCATAGTCACTTTTACTCCAAATAATCATGTACTTCTCATTCTGTTCTTTCCAACACCTCTGCAACCTTGAACTCAAGCTACTAGCATCATCTCTTGTCTAGGATACATCACTAGTCCTGCTTTGCTCCCATCCCTTTTCAATCTATTCTTCAGAAAGAAGTCAGAGGGACCCTCTTAAAACACCAATCAGGGGGGGCCTCCCTGCTGGCGCAATGGGTTAAGTCTCAGCTTATGAAGCTATGGGCAGCCACTGCAGCAAGAGTTCCATCCCCAGCCAGGCAGCTGACCCACGTGGCGCAGCAGACCTCTCCTGTCTCCCCGCTGTGCCCCTCAGCAGTGTACTTCAGTAGATCTGCCTGTTCTGCCTGTTCGCTGTTCTGCTCCCCATTCTCTCTCTGGGGAATCCCCTCATCCCCACACCTCTGGCCTACACCCCAGTTCTTGTATGCATAAATAATCTTTAAAAAAAAAACCACCAATCAGATCACACCATTCACCTGTGGAAAATCCCATCGATGTCCCATTGTTCAATGAATAAAACTCAAGCTCCTTATCATGACCTATAAGATCCTATAGCATCTGGCCAGCTTGGCTTCTCTGTTCCTCACTCTCCCCTTCTGCGTTTCAACCCCACTGGTCTTCAGTCTTCAAGAGACAAACTCTAACCCCTCTTAAGGTCTTGGCACTTGGTGTCTCCTTTGCCTGAAAAACACTTCCCCCGAATTTTTGCATAGCTCATTCCTTCTTCAGGCCTTGCCTCATGTGTCATACCCTTATCTGTGTATTAATTCATTTAACAAATTTTAGCAGAACACTTGGCATCTGAGGCATTGTTCTCGGTGCTGAGGATGCAATAAGAGTGTTTGGGTCCTCCAAGAAGCAGACACCCAGATAGAATAAGACCTGGAAGAGATGTTGGGGGAAATGCATGGGATAAAGGTCAAAGAAGAGGGAAAGAGGATCCAAACTTGATACAGGTCTGCCCCTGGTGAAAAGTGAGAGATGAGGAAGGTGCAATGGCTAGAAAGGGTCTCAGTCTGCACGGTAGTTCTAAGGAAGTTTTTGACCAAACTAATGTGTCCTCTAGTCAAAGCGGCCATTAGAAAAGCCCCATTTTCAGCGGGAGTGTCCCTGAACTGATAACGCTGGAGCCTTGTGGGAGCTGCCCCCAAGGGAGTCGACCTCTGACCAACACTGTTGGGTGCAGAGGGACAACAGTTGGCTGCATCAGCCCAGCACACGCCCCCCAGCGGGGATCCTGGTTTTCATGCTGCTGCCTCATCTTAGCAGCAAACACTTATATCCTGTTCATTTTTCCATAGAAGAAGAAGGAAATGAGCAGCATTTCGAGCTTCACGATACCATCTTGCTCTCTCTTCCCCAGGGTGGAATCAATAACTGTTCTGATGGTTGAACTTGGAAGTAGGAACTGACTATTCCAGACTCAGAGCCACCTGCTTTTTTCTCTGATACCCTGCCTTCTCCCCACTCGCAGGGAGCAGAAGCCCGGTGTACTTTCTGGCTGAAATAAGCTGCCAGACAGACTCTGACCCGTGGGGAAGCTGTGGTGGTCCAGCTGTGCCTCTGACTAGCTGAGTATAAGTATTTCTAATTTAGGGGTGAAGGATTCGTTCATTTTCTTAGTAGTAAATGTTTTTCTTTTATTAATCTCCACTAACAGATTCTGAGTGGAGAACCTCCCTCCAGCCCCACTTCTACCCTAGGAGAGTCCATCACACTATGAACTAGATAGACAAAGCCCATGAGCGGGGATTTTTTTTTAAGATTTATTTTTGCATACAAGCTGGGGTGCAGGCCAGAGGTGTGTGGCGGTAAGAGGGTTCACCAGAGACACAGAGTGGGGAGCAGAACAGGCAGGTCGACTGAAATACACTGCTCAGGGGAGCAGGAGGTGAGGCAGGAGAGGTCTGCTGCGCCATGTGGGAATCTCCCCGGCCGGGCATCGAACTTGCACCGCTGCTGCCGCTGACGGCGCCACAGCTCTGCGCTTAACCCACTGCATGCGCAGGGGTTTACATGCTCATGCTGAGCTGGGTCTCCTTGACCGCTCTATAGTCATGGTCCCCCCTCCATCATGCTTTTGTGTTCCCGAAAAAGTGCTTTCATGACACCTAGCAATATCTGAAATAACTTCATGTGTTTATTACCCTCCCCCACTCCAACCCTGAGAGAACGTAAACCCTTTGAGATCAGACACCTGGTCGGTCTTGTTTATTGCTAAAACCCCTGTACCTCAAAAAGTGCATAATGACTCAAAAAATATTTATTGAACACCGATTTGAGAGAGGGGTGTAGAAGTGGAATAAGCCAAAGCAAAAATTCCTGACCTTGTGAAGCTTACAGTCTACCTGGGGAGGCAGACAAGGAAACTAATGACAAAAATTGGCTAGTACATTTTAAAATGGAAAGTGCTATAGATTAAAAGAAATCCAAGAAGAGGAACCATACTGGACTGGAGATGGTGTTTCCATATTAAATACGGTGGTCAGAGATGACACCACTGAGCAAGTAACAGAAGATTGGAGGGAGTCAGAGGTGAGCCAGCTGGACATCAGTGGGAGGGCAGTAGAAGCAGAGGGAAAAGAAGGCCTTGAGCCAGAAATAGGCCTGGCCAGTGGCCAGCACAGCTAAAGCAGAATGAGTATCAGGGAAACTAGAAGGTGATATCTGTGGGGTTTTTTTTTTTTTTAACATAAGATGGGAGCTGTTGGAGAGTTTTGAACTGTGGAATAGCCTGATCTCTCTTATCTGTCTTCAAAGGATTGCTCTGAAAGCTGTATGGAAAATAAACAGTGGGGGAGCAAGAGTAGAAGCACAGAGACCAATCAGGTGAGAGGTATAATAATCCCAGGTGGTGGGGGCTCCAACCTAGGTGGCAGCGATGAAAGGAAGGAGTCATGGTTGGATTCTGGATATATTTTGAAGGAAAAGGCAAAATAACTTGGGACCAGAGTGTAAGAATGAAAAAAGAAAGAAGGATGACTACACCTATTGAAAGGATGACACTGACATTCACTGGGATGGGGAGGCCTATGGGTGGAGCAGACGTTGAGGAGAAGATAAAGAGCTGAGTTCTAGGGGTGTGAACTGAGATAGCTAATAAACCTTGAAGAAGATGCCTGGTATAGATATAAAGATCTAGAGTTTTGGGGAGAGAGTCAGACTAGAGACATCAGTTGGGCATCTCTGGCATGTATATGAGATTTATAGCCATGGCATGGGATGAGATGACCAAAGGAGTGATGGTAGCAAGAGCAGGGGTCTCAAGACTGAGCCCTGGGACCTCCAACATTAAGAAGCAAGGAGAGGTGGAGAAGCCAGCCAAAGAGAGTGACGAGGACTGGCTTTGGCAATGGAGGAAAGCAAGAAGAGAGAGTGTTAAGTCGAAAACAAAGTGTTTAAAGAAGGGATGAGGGCCTCCCTGGTGGTGCAACGGGTTAAGAGCAGCACTATGAAGCTACCCCAGAACCAGTGCAGCACAAGTTCGATACCCGGCCAGGGAGATTCCCACATGGCACAGCAGACCTCTCCTGTCTCACCCACTGCTCCCCTCAGCAGTGTACTTCAGTCGATCTGCCTGTTCTGCTCCCCGCTCTGTCTCTGGTGAATCCTCTCACCACCCCACACCTCTGGCCTACACCCCAGCTCTTGTATCCATAAATAAATAAATCTTTAAAAAAAGGGGGGGATGATCGACGGTATCAAATGCTGCTGAGACATCGTGTAAGACGAGGACTGAGACTGTCCACTGACTATAGGCACCACAGTTCTTTGGTGACCTTGAGAGCAGATCTGGAGGATGGATGGGGCAGGAACATGATCCGAGTGCTAAAAGAAGATGCGAGTTTAGAAAATTCTTTCAAGAAGTTTTGTGGCAAAAGAGCAACAAAACAGGACAGTAACTGGAGGGAGAAGTGGAATAAAAGTGTTTTGCTTTTAGGATTGGGAGAAATAGGACCTCCCTGTTGGTAAGGGGTTAAAGTCTCAGCACTATGAAACTATCTCAGCCACTGCAGCACCTGTTCGATCCCCCCCGCCAGGGAGCTGACCTCTCCTGCCTCGCCTGCTGTTCCCTTCAGCAGTGTATTTCAGTAGATCCACCTGTTCTGCTCCCCACTTTGTCTCTGGTGAACCCTCTCACCCCCCCTCCCCGCACCTCTGGCCTACACCCCAGCTTATATACATAAATAAGTAAATCTTTTAAAATAAATCAATAAAAGTTAACTACTTGAAATGCATCTATCTGGATTTAGGATTCAGAATTCCTCTTGCTTGGCGTAAAATTTAATTTCTGTGGGATCACATCACATCCTTATGCCTGACACCTGGGGTTGTCTGATGTGCTCAGCAGATGTGGCTGCCCAAGCCAGGAAGGAAAACCAGTGCTGCTGACTCAGTGTCCGCTCTGTTTGCGTAGTCGGTAACCACGTAATGAAACCCTGCCATGGGCAAAGCGCTGTGCACGAAAGAAGGATGAACCTGTTAATCAAGACACACAAGTATTATCCTACCTATGTATACTTACAGCCAAGAGAGAGACAAAACACATACAGAAATATAACCTGATGGATAATATTAAGAGCCACCAAAGAAACTCAAGGCAAGTGCCAGAAGCATCCAAAGAAAAACAGATTATGACTTCTGGTGTAGAGGACAAAGCTTTGACTCACCTACACAGCAATTATTCTGAAGGAGATCTCCCCAACAGCCTTCTCTACCGTCTTATAGCAGTATTTCCCTGAGTTTAAAAATCTGCTGATTTATTTTTATACTCCCCAAAAAACCAGGAATATATTCACCCCAGTTTTTTTTAAGAGTTAGTTATTTATGCATACAAGAGCTGGGGTGTAGGCCAGAGGTGCGGGGGTGAGAGGAGTCACCAGAGACAGAGCGGGGAGCAGAACAGGCAGATCCACTGAAATCCATTGCTGAGGGGAGCAGCGGGGAGACAGGAGAGGTCTGCTGTGCCATATGGGTCAGCTCCCTGGCTGGGAATCGAACCCGTGTTGCTGTGGCTGAGATAGTTTCATAGTGCTCAGACTTAACTCCATGCACCACCAGGGAGGCCCCTATTCACTCCACTTTTGTTTTGCAGCCAAATGGATTCTTTTTATTTGTTTTCCCATTAATATTATACTTAAGATTTAATATTAGAAGAATTTTGTGGTTAGTTTTGCTTCTTTTTCTGGTTAAAATGGCTTTATTTTCATCTTCAACACTAGCAGAGGCAGCCAAACCCACTGACTCCATGGGTATATTCTAGTTTAAATGTAACAAAGACAGATTTGAACTATGTATCTTGAGGGAGAGGAGGAGTCTACATCAACCTTCGCCTATTTTGCAGTATCTCAATAACAGAACCCAAACATCTTCCCCAACTTAATTCAGCATGAAGTAATACAACCTTTGTGATGGGCCATTTGTCTTTAAGCATTGAGAGATTTTGGCTGCAGAGTGTCCTGACACCTGAAGATAGGTGATAGAACATAGCAAAAGGGTGTTCCCACCCTGGAAGGAATTAATGGCAACCCAGTCCTGTCAGAGGCAGACGCTGCTGCCCTCACCCAGTTCTCTGTCCCGCCCTCCTTGACTCCAAGTAGAAAATTACTACTTTCCTTCAGCCTAACTGGAAAGCAGCCACAGTCCAACAGTCAGAATGAGGAACAAAAACGACTTTCTTTTCTCAGGGACACTCCCTCAGCCCCGTTTGAAGTGAATCCCCAGCCCCTGCTCCTCCAGCAGCGCTGAGCCTGGCCCAGCCAGAGGGCCCCCAGCCGCTGGAGGATGGTTCACACGGAACAGCCAACAGCCGGGGTTTGGCAGGCAGGGATGGCGAGGCCTCTCCCTGCATGGCCGCCGCAGCCTGTGCTGTGAGGGGCACGCCACCCCTCACCTCCTCCAGGACCCCAGAGCTCCCGCACCTGTGGAGCTGATGGAGGGAGGGTTATGTGGGCCCAGGGAGGCCAGGCCGCAGGACTGTGCGAATCAAAACGTGCGACGCCCCAAGGCCAAGAGCCGCTCCTGGCGCCTCAGTGAGCAGGGCGGGTGAGGAAGTCAAGGCCCCGCTACATACAAGCCCAGTTCTCTGACGCACGGGCGGCCATGATGGGTAGCAGCGTGCAGAGGGCGCCTGGCAAGGCCAAAATGGCTGCTGCCACTTCCAGCGGACATTAGGCGGCTGGAACCATGGCCCAGAGGGCCTGTGGCCAACGCGAGATGGATTTAATCAAAAGGGAGGGGACACCCATCCACCTGCCCGTCGTATTTACCTGCACGGCAGCACCCAGTGAGGAACTCGGGGCCGGGGGGAAGTTTCTGAGAAGGGTGAGCAAGGCGGGCAGAGACTCTGCTCCACAGGCCACTTGGGCCTCTCAGGGGACATTGATGGCTGCATCTCCTCAGCAGCTGCAAAACGGGCCCAGAACAGGCGTTACTGCCCACGGTGTTCTCAGCAGCCCAGGACTGCCCGGCAGAGACGATGGCAAGCCGCGGAAACTCGTGCGCATCTGCGCTAAAGGCAGGTAGGACCATCGAGACCCAAAGGGAAGAAAAAGAGTCCAGAGGCCGCAGTTTCCAGGATCCTCAGGGCGGGCGGGCCACATCCGACTGGGTCACTGTGTTGGGCATATGCCTGACACCAGGTCGAATGCCCAGAAGAACCGGGCAGACCTGCCCACGCTCTGACCAAGGCCAGGCCCTTAACCAAACAGAAAGAAGCTGGGACAAACTTTCCAAAGGGGAAAATCTTTGGCAAATGTGCAGGTTCTGGAAAGCGCTGGCACCATGATGCCCAGGTTCCACTTTTTCCCCTTTCCCTTGAAAATAGAGCAGTCTCTTTATTGTGATGAAGTTACTGCCTTTTTTCCTGGCAATTTCAAATGTTTTTCTTAGTTGATTTACACTCGTGTGTTTGAATAGAAAGCTTCAGTTCTGTATTTGATATTGGGAATAAATACTTTACTCGTTTAGCTAGATACACTATTCAACATCGTTCAACGTGTAGGAAAACAGGAATACTTAAACAGGGTGGAAGAGCTCGTGTAGCACAATGGTAAATAAAATGAGCTTTAGAATCAGCTAGACTTTAAGCGAATTGTTTAGCTTCTTGGGGCCTCCCTGGTGGTTCAGTGGGTTAAGTCTCAGCACTAGAAGCTATCTGCAGCCACTGCAGCATGAGTTCGATCCCCGGACGGGGAGCTTCCCACATGGCATAGCAGACCTCTCCCGGCTAGCCGGTTGCACCCCTCAGCAGTATATTTCAGTAGATCTGCCTGTTCTGCTCCCCACTGTCTCTGGTAAATCCTCTCACCACCCCACACCTCTGGTCTACACCCCTGCTATTATATGCATAAATAAACAAATCTTTTTAAAAAATGTTTAGCTTCTCATTCAGTTTCTTAGTCTATAAAATTTGGATAATATTTACCTTACTGTGTTATCATAAAACATAACCATAAGGACTCCTTACAATGCAAGTAATAAAATCCAACACACTGATTTAGATACTAAGTCACCTGACTTAAAGAGGGGAAGAAGAAAAAGTGAGAAACAGAACAAAATTTCTTCCTACCATCAATAAAAAATATCCTTCATTCTGATTGGGCCAATTGTGCTCTCATTACCTGGCCCTGAGCCAATCACTATGGATATGGGAAATGCCTAAATGGGACTGTAACCAGTCAGGAGCCACTCATAGAACTGGGGGTGTGGCTAATCCCCTTCTAAGTATATAACTGGGATAATATGGAAAGAGGGTTAAATGGATGTTAGGTACACTGGGACCCCAGAAAACTGTCTCCTAAGGCTGAACCCCTAGATCTTGGCCACCACAGAAATGGTGGAGGGTGGGCCTCCCTGGTGGTGCAGCGGGTTAAGCGCTTTGCTTTGGAGCTGTTGGCAGCGGCAAAGCAAGTTCAACAGGGATGGGGGGTAGAGGGGGGGGACATTCCCACATGGTGTTGCAGACCTCTGCTGTTCCCCTCAGCAGTGTATTTCCATCAGTCTGCCTGTTCTGCTCCCCACTCTGTCTCTGGTGAACCCTCTCATCGCCCCACGCCTGTGGCCTGTACCCCAACTTGTATGCAAAAATAAATAAATCTTTAAAAAAAAAGTAAAGAAATGGTGGAGGGAAAATGAAACAGGGAATTGATACCATGTAATTTCCATAAAAAAGGGGGAGGTTCCAAGTTTCCTGCCCCACCAAATGAAGGGTGGAGCTGAGTGAGTGAGGGGAGGCTAGAAGGACTTAGAAGAGGCACATGGAGCAGAGAGAGACATGTGAAGAAGGCCTGCTTGCTTCTGGGCTTTGGACTCGCCCTGGGGGCTTGGGGGACATGGAAGGAGACATATGGAGTGAAGACATGGAGAGACACTAAGAAGAAACATGGGCAATCCATGGGGAGGCTGACAATGGCAGCCCTTTCTTTTTTAATTTTTAAGATTTATTTATTTATGCATACAAGAGCTGGGGTGCAGGCCAGAGGTGTGGGGTGGTGAGAGGATTCACCAGAGACAGAGTGGGGAGCAGAACAGGCAGACTGACTGAAATACACTGCTGAGGGGGGCAGCGGGGAGACAGGAGAGGTCTGCTGCGCCCTGTGGGTCAGCTCCCTGGCTGGGGATTGAACTTGTGCTGCAGCGGCTGCAGATAACTTCATAGGCTGAGACTTAACACCTTGTGCCACCAGGGAGGCCTGGCGATGGCAGCCTTCAACTGGATTTGTACTTTGATTTTGCTCCTTTCATCCCAGACTTGCCTGGCCCCTTCTGCCCCTTTCCTGTGGCCCGTGCCAGATAAAGTGCCTTAGACTGTGGCAAGCTCTAGGCCTTGTTGGCCCCACTTTGAACCAACCCTGTTTGGCTGGGCATTTACCCACAAGAGGATGGGTAACTTTGGATGTGTTTCATTGGAAAACTATCGTCCCTTCTTCTCTTCTCTCTCTCTGCACACTAATCCTATTAAAGTTCTTACACACTCGGTCACTTCTGCGGCAGCCCTAGATGTCAGTGTGCAATGGTGGTGCAGTTCGATTTTATTTTATTTCATTTTTAAAGATTTATTTATGCATATAAGATCTGGGGTATAGGCCAGAGGTGGGGGTGGTGGTGAGAGGATTCACCAGAGACAGAGCGGGGAGCAGAACAGGCAGATCTACTGAAATACACTGCTGAGGGGAGCAGCAGGCGAGGCAGGAGAGGTCTGCTGCGCCACGTGGGAAGCTCCCTGGCCGGGGATCGAACTCGAGCTGCAGTGGCTGCTGATAGCTTCATAGTGCTGAGACTTAACCCACTGCACCACCAGGGAGGCCCTAATTTTCCCATTTTTGACTTATCCATTTTATGAACTGTGGGTTAGTAAACAATTTTATGAACGCCTGAGGTTGGGCAAGATAATGTGTATAAGTAAAACAATTTGTGTCTAAACAGCCTGGTCTTTAAAGTGATAGTAAGAATAGTAGTTGTTTCATACAATGTAAAAATTAAACCAAAGTGTATCAAGTGCTTGGAACATTGTGTATTTCATTATTATTATCACCCATTTTTTTCACTTTTGCTGTTTTGCTCTGTTTTGCTCTGTGCACCAACCTCTTCCCGACCCAGGCCCATTCTTCACCAGCCAAGGTGTGTGTACTGCGCTGTGATGCTTCCATTTTTAAAAATTAAATTATTTTTTACTGAGGTAACATTGGTTCGCAACACTATATATGGTTTAGGGGTGTAGGTTCACCTGTTCAAATGTATTTCATCACACCCATCACCAAAGCACCGACAGTCCTCCACCACATTCTACCGGGTGCCTTTGTTCTTCAATCTCCTCCCCACTGGTAACCTCAATTCTACAGTCAGATTTCTAGGGTTTTAGTTGGTTTTGGCTGTTAGTTTCTTTAGGTTCCATGCGTGAGTGAAATCACCTGACTCATCATAACCACCTACAGCTCCATTCATATTATCACAAATGGAAAATGTCATCCCTTTTTCATAGCTGAATAGTATTCCATTGTGTATGTATCACATCTTTTCTTAGAGATGTATGTTTTAATAATTTCTTTCTTTTTCAAAGGGGAAGGGGAACCAGAATGGAATGATCCAAAAGATGATCTTGGTGCCTGGGTACAGGAGTGGCACCCCAGGGGCTGACCCTGGACGTCATGGGTGGTGGCACCCAGGTGCCCTCCAGCGCCTTCCTGGCAGTGTTTGGGGCGCGCTGGTAGTGCCAGGGCTGCAGTAAGCACCCAGCCTGGATACAACAGGATATTACAATGCAAGGGAAATATTATGCAGCCTTTAACAGGAAGGAGCGTCCTATGAACGCCAGCATGTAAAGTAAATCAAACCCAAAAGGAAAACTCTTCCATGATTCTGCTTCATAGAGACAGGAAGTAGAAGGGTGGGTGCCAGAGGCTGGGAGGAGGTGGCAAGGGAGTTACCTCCTGGGGACAGTGTCAGTTCTGGAAGAGGAGAAAGCTCTAGAGATCGAGGGCAGTGATGGTGGAATAGCAATGTGCGGGCACTTAATGTCACTGAACTGTCCTCTTAAAAAGTTAAAACGGCAAATTTTTCATTATGTGTATATTACCACAATTTATAAATGTCCAAAATCTAAACCCAAACAAAGGCAAAAAGCAAGGGTTTTCCCTCCTCAAAGGACCCTGGGAGAGTAGGATGCGCGCGCCTGGTCCAGAAGGGGGCGCCGTGGGACCTCCCCCTGAACCCCAGCCCGCGGAGACACCGACTACCCGTCACCCCGGCAGGCATCCGCTACAGACCTCCCGAACTCTGCTCTCTCTGGAGACCCCTCTCTCCTCCTCTCCTCTCCAGCGTCCTCCCAGCTGCGTTCGGGGCGCGCGGGTAGTGCCAGGTCTGCAGCGCGCGCCGAGCCTGGGAAAGCCCTGAGTTTCCAGAAGCCTTGCGCTGTTTCCAGGGCGGGCAGAGCTTGCGTCGGGAAGAGACCCCTGCTTTATCCTCTTAGTCTGTTGACATTTCGATGCTGCTCTCTCGCACGGCCGGGCGCGGGAGGCGCTGCAGTAATTTGGGGGAATAAGCAGCCGGAGCGCCGTCGACCTCCCACGCACCTAGCGCACACTGCTCGGCGTAGACGGGGCCACGCCAGGGCACACTGAACCCGGCGCCACACTCCAGTCGCCTCCAGAAAGACCCGCGCAGCCTGCCCGCCTGTTGGGCGTCTCCGCATGGGAAGGAAAGCCGGAGACCAAAGAAACCCCCAGAGTGCTGCGCGCCAGGATTCTCCTGGGGGAGCCGCTTCTTTTGATTAGTTTCTAATCTTAAAACAACAACAAAAAATACTTGAAGAAACAGGATTTTGTGAACTGCTTTTGGCGGGGAGGGTTTTTTTGTTTGTTTTTAAGAAATTTACTACTCATTAAGTGAGAGGAAGAAGGAGGGAAAGAGGAGGATGAGAGGCCTCCCTGGTGGTGCAAGGGGTTAAGCGCAGCGCTGTGGAGCTGTCCTCAGCTGCAGGGAGCTCCATGCCCGGCTGGGAGATTCCCACATGGCGCAGCAGACCTCTGCCTTCTCCCTGCTGCTCCCCTCAGCAGTGTACTTGGGTCAATCTGCCTGTTCTGCTCCCCACTCTGTCTCTGGTGAACCCACCTCTGGCCTATACACCAGATTATATGCATAAATAAATCTTTTAAAAAAGAGAAGATGAGGAAAGAAGGGATGAAGGAAGCAAGGAGTTTGCTGGGATTTCCTGGGTAGGCCCAGAAGCTATGGTTAGGTCAGTCTCCCCTTTGCTGAGAAGTCTTGGCTAAAGTCCATCTGTCTGAGTGTGGTCCAGTTCTTGTTGCTGATTGTGAGCGCAGCTCAGCAGCAGGTCAGGGCTGGCTGGCACAGGGCTGGCCACTCCCCCAGGGTAACCCTCTCAGGGAGACCGGTGCTGGGTCTGGTCTCCAGGTC
Source organism: Scalopus aquaticus (assembly GCA_004024925.1). NCBI lineage: Eukaryota > Metazoa > Chordata > Mammalia > Eulipotyphla > Talpidae > Scalopus > Scalopus aquaticus. The sequence goes on from PVIJ01003507.1 coordinate 123,906, forward strand.
TGTGGTTGCTTCCCCCACAGATGCCAATGTGATGAGCTCAGGAATGTTACAGGCCAGGAATCCGTTAAAACAATCACTGTAGGTCAAGGACATTTATGGGCCCAGCTTTGGATTTACTTAACCTCTTGTTCACCAGCCCAACAAAAACAACAGGAACAGCCAAGTTCTGTCCTTGCCTCTGTCCTGTTTTTGTCCCAGACCCTTCCTGTCACAAAAGAACTTCCCTTCCTTAGCTTCGTATTCATCTGAACTGTTTGCCCAAGGAGGGTGGAGAACTATTGCTGGTTTTAGTCAAGTTAATTCTTTTGTTCTCAAACCCCAGCCCTCAAATCTATGCAGACACTCAGCCCTGGCACCTTGGGGTGCCTCTTCGTTTAAGGGAGGTCTCCTTCGGGTTCTGTTTCTTGTGCTATTGCTTTCCAGTAAATCTTTCCTTTAATGTCTCCAGTTTCTTATTCTAATTTTAGTCCCGAGGTACTTAAGGGCCTGGGTTTCTTTTGGGGAACAGGGTGCCAATTTATCCAATACCCCTGGATATTCTGCCTGGACCAGGACTTCTTGGCTCCCAGCAGGGGCAATGGCAGCCAAGGCAGCCATTGGGGACCTGGGGGACATGCCTGGGGGACCTGTCCCTTTATACTCTTGCCAAGATGGAAGAATGCTCCCTAAGAGGTATGTTACACTTTTATTTTTAAAGATTTATTTATTCATGCACACAAGAACTGGGGTGTAGGCCAGAGGTGTGGGGGTGAGAGGACTCCCCAGAGATAGAGTGGGGAGCAGAACAGGCGGATCTACTGAAATACACTGCTGAGGGAAGCAGCAGGCGAGGCAGGAGAGGTCTGCTGTGCCATGTGGGTCAGCTCCTTGGCCGGGGATCGAATTCATGCTGTAGTGACTGCCGATAGCTTCATAGTGCTGAGACTTAACCCCTTGCACCACCAGGGAGGCCCTATGTTAGACTTTAAACTTATGTTCATTACTACCTCCTTCCGTGAAACAAGGGGACTTGTGCACCTCTATATTCTAACAATTAGCATAGTCCTTGGAACAGGAGGTCCTTAGATGAATTAATAAATGCCCATAAGTGTTGCCTTCTCACCAAGCCCTGTCATTTCAAAATGCCTCCAAACAATGTTGTTATGTTGGAGAGATTTCTAGAAAGAAATCTCACAGCCCAGTCTCCGGTTCAGAGGTGGGCCTGCATCCTCAGCCAATACACTTACTTGCTGTCTGATTGTAGCCTGGACAATTTCATGCTCTTTCTATTCAGTGATGTCACCAAATACAATTGGATCCACAACTGACCTCTGACTTTATATGGGTCTGAAGTTACCACTTGAAGGCCAGACTAACATGTGGCTTCTGCCACCTACAGTGCAAGTTATGTCTGATACCCAGGCTGGTTGTCCAGGGACTACTCACACCATGATGAAGGGGTCCTTAAAGAAACAGCCTCCCTCCGTGTTCTCCACGGAACCCTTAAATCCCAGTTTCAAGTCTAGCACCTATGGGTGCTCAACAGACATGCACCCTTCCTAACTTTCCCAGGAGGCTCTTCCCCCCAGGAGATGCTGGGGTCCCTTATTCTGCATGTCTTCCGGTGGTTTCTGAGTCCAAGGACCCCTCCCTCCCCCCATGATGCTTCAGCACCAGCTCTGCCCCTGAATCCTCTTCACCAGGGTGGGAAAATCCTGCACTTTGCCTTTGTGGTCCTCAGGCATCTCAGCCAGGGCTGAACTCACCACTGACCTTGAGACACTTCCTTCCCTAGCTTTCCTGAAGCCATTGTTTCTCCAAAGAAAGGCCACCCTTTCTTTGCAGGTTTTTCTTTTTTTTTTTTTTTTTAAGATTTATTTATATATGCATACAAGCTGGGGTACAGGCCAGAGGCATGGGGCAGCAAGAGGGTTCACCCAGAGACAGAGTGGGGAGCAGAACAGGCAGACTGACAGAAATACACTGCTGAGGGGAGCAGTGGGCGAGGCAGGAGAGGTCTGCTGCGCCATGTGGGAAGCTCCCCGGCTGGGCATCGAACTTGCTTCGCCACTGCCAACAGCTCCACAGCGCAGCGCTTAACCGCTGCACCACCAGGGAGGAACTCTTTGCAGGTTTTCCTTCCCATGCTGGACACACAATGTCCTGGACCCTCTCACCTAGGCACAGAGCAGGTGCTGGCAGCTTGTCTGCGGCTCTGGACCCACCAAGTCATCATTGTCTCCCCGTGGCCTGCCTCCCACTGGGCGTCTTCACCTAGAACCTGAACTTGCAACTCCACCTCTCTTCTTTTGCTGTGTTCTCCTTTCTCACGGGCTTCCTTCTTCCCACAGCCACTTGAACCCAAACCAGAGAATTTCCTTGATTCCTCCCCTCCCACCAGCCCCACCCCTCATCGCCTTGGACAGTGGCCTGTCTCCTCCATGACGGCTACTTCTGTCCAGCCCTGAGTGCTTTCCAGTGTTTGAATCACACTCCTCCCCTCCCCTCTGCAGCTGGAGTTCCCTTGTACGTGCCAACTTGGTCAAGCAGATCGCCTGCTCAATACCTGTCACCAGCTTCCTGTTACTTCGGGGACAAAAATCTTACCTCTTCAACCTGGCATTCAAGGCTCTTCAGGATGGGGTCCCTGCCTGTCGTTTCAGTCTCCATTGTCATCTCCTACTTGGCCTCCCCCCTCCCCATATATCCTATGCTCCCCTATATGCCCTATATCTCCATAGACCCTAGACACCCCTCACCCCCCACAAACCCTATGCTCCCCCATGTGCCCTATGCCCCTTATAGGCCCTATGTTCCCCTGCCATGGATCCTGTGTGCCAACTACAGCAATCTTTGTTTTCCAAATATCCCGCCACCTTCTTCCCAGCCTCTCACTAGAACATTCCCCAATCTTCCTGCTTACCTATGCTTCAGGTCTTAGCTTCAAGATCACCTCCTTTACCCAGACCCCTGCCACCATGTGCCACCCCCCCATGCCAGATTTGCCCCTCCTCCACTCTCACAGTTGCCTGGACTTAGCGCTCCTATTCACACTACCTGCTTTATCCTTTTTCCTCAGTACACATGAAGGCAGGAATTACATCTCACTCACCGTGTGTCCAAGGTGCACCTCAAAGGCTTCCAGAATTTCTTAAAATAATGATATGACTAAATTTAGAAAGAAAACATTGTCATCTCAGAAGATCTACCGAGCTGTTAACCATAGTGTAAGTGGCTTCTGGCAGGTTGTGGCATCTGCTCGTTCTGAAATATAAGTGGCTACGAGGCTGCAGCCACATGTGGACTCTTGCTGGACACAGATCAGGCTCTCTGGAAGGTCTGTCTGCACACTTGACCTTCACAGAACATTTCCTAGGGACAAGGACTCAGGCCTCCCTGGTGGCGCAGTGATTAAGGGCTGTGCTGTGGAGCTGTTGGCAGCAGCGGCGCAAGTTCGATGCCCAGCAGGGAGATTCCCACATAGCATGGCAGACCTCTCCTGCCTTGCCCGCTGCTCCCCTCAGCTGTGTATTTCCGTCGATCTGCCTTTTATGCTCCCCACTCTGTCTCTGGTGAACCCTCTCGCTGCCCCACGCCTCTGGCCTGTACCCCAGCTTGTATGCATAAATAAATAAATCTTTTTTTTAAAAAAAGGAGGCAAGGAAGAAGATGAGTGGGCAGGTGGTGTGTTATTATCATTATTCCCAACTCTTGGACATATGATGTGTGGTGTCTTCTCCAGCGCCTCTTCAGCTCTCTGACACCCATGGGGTATCAGACAATTCAATTCCATCCTGACACCAGTGACCCTGAGTCGGTGCAGACCCTCAGGGTCATGAGACACTGCCCACCTCAGGTGTCAGTCATGAGCCTCCCCGACATCAGGGCCACTGTATGCGGACTGAGCAGGATTCAGCCACTCACTAGAATGGCTTGCAGGTTTAAAGCTACACCTCAGGGAGCCTCCCTGGTGGCGCAAGGGGAAAGTCTTGGCACCATGAAGCGCTCTCGACCACTGCAGCACGAGTTCAATCCCCGGCCAGGGAGCTGACCCATGGCACAGCAGACCTCTCCTGTCTCCCGCTGTTCCCCTCAGCAGTGGGTTTCAGTGGAGCCTGTTCTGCTCCCGAGTCTGTCTCTGGAGAATCCTCTCATCCCCTACCCCCGCACCTCTGGCCTACACCCCAGCTCTTGCATGCATAAATGAAATAAATCTTAAAAAAAACAAAGCTACAACTCAGGGACAGACAAGTGGAAGAATAATGGAATAATGGAATGTTGGTGTGTTCACCAGCCAGGAGCTCTCTGAACCCCGCCCTGTGGGGGCTTGGTTGCTTTATACAGACCTGATGGATGACATCACTAGTTGTGAATCATGCCTTGATCTTCCTGGGGACCAGCCCCCATGCTGAATCTATCTAGGGGCACCCAGCCACCAGTCATCTCAGCCACTTGTCATAGCCAGACAGAAAACATTCTTATTACTCTGGAGACTCCAAGGGTTTCTGGAACCAGGGACGAAGACCAAATCTGTCATTTTTATTGTATCATTGCAGGTAAGGATTGTCCTGTGAGTGTCCTTAGAGAAGAGTCCTTCTGTGCCCTGCTTGGGCAGACTGCCCGGATGCCCCAATGCAGGACACACACCTGCTTATAGCAGCTCATCAAAACCCTCTGACAGCTTGGGATGTTCTGTGCAGATGTTTATTACATTTGTGATAGTAAGTTCCTTACCTTGTTTTCATTGTCAGCAGAATGTCAGATGTGTTCATTTAGGACCAGAAGATCTTCAATGCCTCTATAATCGGGCTCTCAGACCCTCAAGAACCACCCAGAGTCAACCTGAAGACAAGTATTTCCACTCTCACTGGGGTTTTACACCTACAAACCTCTCACTGGGGTTTTACACCTACAAACAGTGAGGGGGGAAAGTAGGCAGAGAGCTGCGATCACACATTCTTGTCTGGGTTTGAATTTCCACGCTGCAGCTTTGGGGAATTTCTAGTCTTAATCTCTTTTTTTTTTTTAAAGATTTATTTATTTTTGCGTACAAGCTGGGGTGCAGGCACCAGAGACAGAGTGGGGAGCAGAACAGGCCGATAGACCAAAATACGCTGCTGAGGGGAGCAGCGGGTGAGGCAGGAGAGGTCTGCTGTGCCATGTGGGAATCTCCCTGGCCGGGCGTTGCACTCTCGCCGCAGCCCAGCTGCTGACAGCTCCACAGCTCCATAGCGCTGCACTTAACCCGTTGGGCCACATGGGAGGCCCTTAATCTCATTTGTAAATGGGAAATATAGTGGCCCTTCACAGGCTAGTCTTGAGGACTAAGCAAGATAATTCACCCAAAGGATTTAGCACAGTAATTGGACACAAAATCATCACTCACTAAAAAAAGTAAGCCGTTCTATATGGCAGGAAGGAAATCTCCTCTATAAAGCTATTATTAAGACTTGGAAGCTCTTAGGCCTTCTAAATTATATTTAGAAATCATTGATTAGATTGCACTAGAATTTGCACATTCAAGAAGTGTGGGCAGCATACGAGGTTGATAGACTCTTTTGGAGGTGAATATGGGAACACAGTGGCAAGAAGCAATGATGTGTGGATACGAGCCCCTGAGATTCTGTAAATTCTTCCTAAGGGACTATATACATGGATGCAAAAGGCTCTGTGTATGCGAATTTAATCATCAGCAGAAACATGACCATTATGCAAAAACACAAAAACCACCCCCTGACACTTTCAAGAAAATGTTTTACTAAATGAGGGTTCAATCAACCAGATGAAATATTATGCAGTTTGCTATCTTATTATATTATTCTATGACTACATGATGAATCCTACAGGAAAACTGAGAAAGCCAGACTAGCTTTTTATGTTAAATGAAAAGGCAGGGTTTTCTGAGAGGGACTGGAAGGTAGCCTGCCAAATCGCAAACAGCTGGGGTGGGATAGTGGCATAGGAGTCTTAATCGCCTGTTTCATTTTTTCTTTTTAAGATTTATTTATGTATGCATACAAGAGCTGGGGTGTAGGCCAGAGGTGTGGGGAGGGGGTGAGAGGATTCACCAGAGGCAGAGTAGGGAGTAGAACAGGCAGATTGACTGAAATACACTGCTGAGGGGAGCAGTAGGGAGAGACAGGAGAGGTCTGCTGCGTCATGTGAGTCAGCTCCCTGGCCTGGGATTGAACTCATGCTGCAGTGGCTGCCGATAGCTTCACTGAGTGCTGAGACTTTATCCCTTGCACCACCAGGGGGACCCCTCCTGTTTCATTCTTTACTCTCCTATCATCTCATCAAAAAGAAGAGAAAATCATGGCAAGTACCAGATGGAGTTCATCCCCTTCAATCCAGTGGGCCCAGCCTCTGTTCTTCTCCCCCTTCTGGACACAGGTAAGTCGGCCATCTTTCCAGGTAACCAAGCTCTAAATGAGGGGAGAAAAGCATTTGCTCTGGCAGGGTTCTCAGGTCTTACTAAAGAGACTGTCAGTTAACCCTGCAAAATTAAGAACCCCTCTTTTGCTTTCATTTTTACCTTGCATTTTCTGTTATCCAGGCCTTTGTCATCTTCCTCAAATTCTTCTCCCACTTTAAATTTAACAAGGTAATTCCTCAGGCTGCTATATGTGTGGATGACAAGAGTCCTCATTTTGCTCAGTCACCTTCTGTGGCTTCAGCAGCTTGGCTATCTTGCAAGTGGCAAAGTCAATACCTTCAAAATAATTTTTAAAAATTTATATATATATATTTTTTAAAGATTTATTTATTTATGCATACAAGCTGGGGTGTAGGCCAGAGGCGTGGGGTAGTGTGAGGCTTCACCAGAGACAGAATGGGGAGCAGAACACGAAGATTGGCTGAAGTACACTGCTGAACGGAGCAGTGGGTGAGGCAGGAGAGGTCTGCTGTGCTATGTGGGAAGCTCCCTGGCCGAGATCGAACTCATGCTGCAGTGGCTGCTGGTAGCTTCATAGTGGCTGCTGGTAGCTTCATAGTGCTGAGACTTAACCCTTTGCGCCACCAGGAAGGTCTTATATATTTTTTTTTATTTCATTGTTCATTTCTGTACAATGCATGCTTGTATGCTCTCTCCTTTCAGGTGTATTCCCCGTGAAATTCCTAGCACCAATTCACCCATGAACCATCATCTTTCAAGATAATTTTGAGAGAAAGAGAAGACCTCTTACCATCCACGGGAGAAGGCTCAAGGCGTTGGAGCCGGGCATGGCAGAGCAGTCCTGAGAATCCCCTAGACGAGGCTACAGGAAGCCAAGGGGGTGGGATTGGCCCCCAGCCGAGCCTCAGCCACAGCCACTCTGCCATCTCCTGTGTTAGGGATTTACACTTCCAACTACGACAGCACTTGGAGGGTTTCTCAACAATGCGGGAAAGACTCAAAAACCACTGCGATTACACTGGTTTCCAACACATTATGTAGCTAGAAGGATTGTTATTCAAAATAGGGTGCTGAGGTGGCCAGAGGACCTAGGGAGCAGGTTCTCTATGGAGCTGTGCAGAGGGCTCAAAAGGAGGAGTCCTACAGCCCTCGGTGGCTTTTTAGGCTTTTATCTTTTGTAGCGCACCAACAGGGCGGGCAACGGGGCTGGGAGGCTGGGGTCTGGGGGGCTGGCAGGCCTCCCAGCCCCGGACGAATCTTCACTTTCTCTGGCTCTCAGGTGTCTCTTGTGGTCTCTGCTGCACCCCAAACGGTCCTCTGCCACTGTGCTCTGTTCTCTGCTCCCTGCTGCTTCTCCTTCTGCCGCTTCTGCTGCTCTGCGCCGCCGCCCTTCTAAGTCCAGTGCTCCAGGCCCAGGTGCGCCCACTCCCGCTCGCCCACACCCCACTCCAGGTGCCGCCATCAGGCGCGCGCCTAGGCCTGCAGAGGTCCGTCATTGAGGGGAGGGCGGGATAATCTGCTGACTCTTTCATTTACCTTACAGGTGTACAGGTGACATTTCAGCCCGCAGCCGAAGGAGGTGAAGAGTCAGGCAGATTTGTGGGGGGAAGTAAGGCAGAGGTCACAGGGAGCCCCTGGAAAAGGGGGTGTGCAGGGTTAATGAAGTTATCAAGCTTTTTTATGCCCTCCCTCCCCTAGCCTAGATGCCCTGGGCCGAGGGGTGTGGGTGTGGCACTTGCACACCTATGGTTGGACAGCTGGCCTAGAGAGCACGGGGTGCATGTATGTAAGTGCGGGCACCTGTGCTGAGAGGCCAGGGATACAAGACTAGGAGAGGAGGGGCCTCCCTGGTGGCACAAGGGGTTAAGTCTCAGCACAATCAGCAGCCACTGCGGCATGAGTTCGATCCCCGGCCAGGGAGCTGATATCTCGTCTTTGTCTGCTGCTCCCCTCAGCAGTGTATTTCAGTGGATCCACCTGTTCTACTCCCCACTCTGTCTCTGGTGAACCCTCTCATTCCCCCCCGCACCTCTGGCTTACACCCCAGCACTTGTATGCATAAATAAATATATCTTTAAAAAAAAAAAGACTAGGAGAGACTGAGAGACAGAGAAAGAGAGAGGTGGGGGGTGGAGGTCCGTGGGGGCTGGGAGGCTCAGTCGCTCGGTTGCTTGCCCGTGCCAGCCTCCCTGCCTGGTGTCCCTGCGTACCTGGCTCCCTTGAGAGAGCATTAAGGGCCTGTAAAATCTGTCGAGAGCCCCTGGACTCTCTTTAGCTATCTGCCCGAATCAACAATGAACCTGCCCTGCTGGCATTACCGGGTGCCAGAGGGTTACAAGATGCAGGAGGAGCCTGGGTGTCTGAAGGAGGATGAGGGAGCAGGAGGAGGAAGGAGGGGAGATAAAGATGAGATGTGGGGTGTCCTAAGGGCCGTCAGCCTTTAACCTGGAGTCAGAGGAGCCGCTGGCACGTTGGGAGCGGTGACATGGTGTCCCTGGCAGGCAGCCCCAACCGTGCGTGGGCCCCCGAGCCTCGGCGTGCGCTTCTGTAAGGTAAGTCAAAGAATGATCAGGATTTTCCGCCCTCCCGCCGTTAGCATCTATGGTCGCCCCTGCCGTCCCGCGTGCACGCATGATGGCGGCCCCTGAGTGGGGTGCGGGCGTGTGTGACTGGGCACACGTGGGCCCGGAGGCGGAGCCTACGAGAGCAGAATCAGCAGCACAGAAGATCCTGCAGCAGAGAGGTCAAGAGAGAACCGCAGAGAGCCCAGAGAGAGGGAAGCTTCGCAGGGGTCCAGGAAGGCTGCCCACCTCCCGGCTCCCCACTCCTCGGCCTGCCCTGCACCTGGTGGCTTCTCTACAAATGCTGTAGAAAAACATTAAAAGCCCGAAAAAGCCACCAAGGGCTCCAGGACTCCTCCTTTACCCGTCTGCCCAGATCATAGAGGACCTGCCCTGTGCGCTGCTGGTGCTACAGCTTCCCATGCAGGAGTGGCCCTGTCTGCACGGGGAAGCTCCAGGAAGCTTCATTTCAGCCACGTACATGCCTTGGTGCAGGGCGCTGGTCCTAGAGCTGAGCCATGCTTTGTTTGCTCAAAAGATTCTTTTCGGTGGGCCCCCCTGGTGGCTCAGCGAGTTAAAGTCTCAGCACTATGAGGCTATCCACAGCCACTGCAGCAAGCTTTTGATCCCCGGCCAGGGAGCTTCCGACATGGCGCGGCAGACCTCTCCTGCCTCGCCCGCTGCTCCCCTCAGCAGTGTGTTTCAGTCAGTCTGCCTGTTCTGCTCCCCACTCTGTCCCTAGTGAATCCTCTCATCCTGCCCCTACCCACCCCTTGCCTCTGGCCTCCACCCCAGCTCTTGTATGCATAAATAAATAACTTTTGAAAATAAAAAACATTCATCTCAGTCTGACCTGGACTGTTTCTCCAGGCCAAGTGCTCACACCTCCATTTCTGGTCTGGAAAACTTGGCCAAGCTCCTTCAGCACCTTATTAGCCCCATCCAGTTCTCAGCTCAACTATAGGGTAAATGTCTCTATCTTTTTTTTTTTTCCATTTTTTTTATTGTTATTTATGTCTTTTACATTTTGTATTCCCCTTGGGCAGCCCACCACCAATTCACCCGTGATCCATCTCCATGGTCCCCTGTATTCTCCTCTCTTCCATTTTGTGCCCTTATCCTCCCCTCCCCCCTCCCCCACCGCTGAGTGTCTCTCTCCCACCCGGCCTCCCTATAGTCCT